>VYZQ01063665.1:0-10272 GCA_013400655.1 Mystacornis crossleyi
TTTTTTCCCTGCAAACTCCAGTCCGCTTCATCTGTTTGAGTGTCTTATCCCAGTCTATGTCCCAGATCTTTTCTGCAGTCTCCTTCTTGATACTGGAGATGAATCCAACAAGAATACAGGAAACTGCTGAAAGAAAGTTTGGGGATCTAGGGATGGGCTGACCTCAGGTGAGGGATGCTGGCACGAACCTCAGTAGATTTAGAGATGGAAAGAGAAGTATAAAATACTGTAAAGGAGACACTGATCTGGAGACAAATAGATCCAGCAGTTTGCAGTGGTTAAAGAATTGGGATCCAAGCAGGGACAATAGGTACAAGGTCAAGAGCACTGTTATTAGGCCTTGTATAATCCTGAAGAACTGAGCCAAAAATGACTGCCTGAGACATGGAGACTGGGACAAGCTGTTACTGCATGATTTCAGGTGATAGAGGTGTGTGCTATGTTCCTAAGGGTTCCACTTTGGCTGAGGATATCTGTGGACATGTGCTGCTGCATCACCTGGGGTTTTTTAGATGCTTTTGAAAATTACACTTCACAAGATGCAATATTGAAAAGACGTCATTCAGAATAGAAGTGAATTTCTCAAAATCAGAAATACAGTTATTATTGCGACAGCCTTATTTCTGCACATGGTGTATTTGTGATAATATTTTTAATTGCATCATTGTTTGCTGTTTTTCCACAGAATCATGGGTCTCTTAGTATAGTATCCAGGTTGGATGTTGCACACTTAATAGATGGTTAATCAATATTCTTTTTCTGCTTCATTTTATAGCCTTATCCTTGTTTACTGAGCACTTATCAGAACCAGTTATAAGACAAAGCTATTAGGTCTCTGAAGATATTTTCATGATATTTCATGCCAGCAGTGACAGTTATAAACATTAATGAATTTGTTGTACAAACATATAAGCTATGTGAAAACCTTTTGAGAAAGAGATTTCAGGGACTCCGTTTCTTCAGGATATTAAGGATTAACTATATAAAAACCCCAGTTACTGTCTTTATTTTTTTTGCAATTGCTGTTGTCTAGCATTTGTGGCTCATGTTAATGAAAAAAACTCATCTAGGAGATTTGGTTAACATCTCTAGGAGTGTTGCAGAGGCAGGTCTGGCATTGAACTTCAGTGCGTCTGTCTTGACCAGGAGATCATACATCTTGTATGTTTCTTCTCCCTCAATAATTTCCCTTTTTATTGTTTTAATAAACATGGCAAGGATTCAGTGGATAACTGGGCTGTTTAAAATGCCGATTTCTTCTGAAGCAGAGTTCATCCAATAGTATGTTATTGTCCAACAGTGTATTTTAAATGCATAATATAATTACAATTGGACCGAGAATTTTAATTCAGCAAGTCCTTACGGTCATGTTTCTCTCATTTTTAAGGATATTTTTACATGTACTGTTTGAAGGCAGTGTTAGCATAGTGCAACTTCTACAGTACTTTGGGTAGAGAGTGACATCTAGGGGCAGGAAATACATCTTGCTTTTCATGCTTGTGTCAATTTTTTTGTAGCGAAAGGGACTTTTAGTTGCATGCCTGTGTCATGACCTGGATCACAGAGGTTACAGCAACAGCTATCTTCAGAAATTTGATCACCCCTTAGCTGCTCTCTATTCCACATCAACAATGGAACAGCACCACTTCTCGCAGACTGTGTCCATCCTGCAGGTAGGATTATTGCAATTGTATGTTCTGTGCATTAGTGTTCAGTGGTGGAAATAAGAGTCACATCATTACCCAGTAGATTTTATGAAGCATGCTCAGTTTAGTCTCTCTATTATAGTACTCATTTAGAGGAGTGAAAGATTTATTACAGCAAGCTGGATGTCATAATTAGCAACCCAAGGATTCAACAATAGTGCAAAACAGCTTTCTCAAAATATTGAACTTATAAAAAATATTGTGTATTTGAAGGTCTTTACTTATGGCCTGCCTTTGAAGCTTTTAGCTTCTGGTTGTCTGGAAGTTTTTTCCCATGACTATGTGGAATAGGAACTTTGAAAATGAAAAATCATTTTCTCAGTTACATGTATAGTTTTTGTCATAATGTATTTCAATATAGTCTTCAACCATAATGAAATTTTGAACATAAACTCAAGTACCTGCAAAACTTTGTATGCGAAACTTGAAAACCTGCTGTAATAAATTCCGTGAATATTGAATGTGTGGCATGAAAGAGAAATGTTAATTTTTCATGCATGAAAATTGTAAACTTACTTCATTGTGTTATCCTGTGCTTTTCTCTGGCAATTTGAAATTTAAAAAAATAACAAACCTGAGTAAGGTGATATCTGTGAAAGATAGTTCCTAGCATGAAGTCATGTGTCTTTACATTTAATGAAGAAAAAACTTCAAGAAAACATGCAGGTACTTTGGGAAAATACAGGTGTGCTACACAGTCACACACATATTTTCTCATGAGTGAAATTTTTTATAATTCTCAATTAAAAAAGTGAGAACTCTCACCTATGAAACCACTGCCAGTCCATATTTGTGCTCACTAGTTTTAGTTTTCTGTGCACTCAAGTTACAGCCTTACCTTGCTACTGTGCCACTAATTCATTGTTAACCTTTGTTTCTTTCTGGTTTTTCAGGGGAAGATATTTATTTTCTTAAATACGTAATCACCTTTTAGGAAAAATACATATTCTGTCTTGCATTCAGAAGCACATCTTGTGATTATGGTTTTAGGTGTCATATACATTTAATCACAGAATGGACGCTTTATCTCTGAATGCTCCTTCTTGTAGGAGAGTGTAATTGAATCCTTCAGTGGTGGTATGGCATTAGATGTTTAGTGTTCATTCTTTGTGTTAATTTGTGCACAGTGAGCATGTTCCTCAGTCATTAACACTTCACTGTCCAAACCATTTTGCATTTTTTCTGGCAGAAATGTTGCAATCGATGAAAATCCCATTTGCCAACAAGGCAGGGAACCCTTTTGCTTCCCTGCTACCTCCTAGGTTTTCTGTCACTGTGAGTGAGGAAAGGGGGGATGAGTGGCCAGGGCTGTAGAGTGGATTCAAGACACCAGCTGGTGAAGCACCCATGCTGGGGGTAATTTAGCAGCAAAGGCAGACTAGAGCAGCCTTTTGAACTTGCTGGTTTTTGTTTGAATCAAGAAGTCCTACTAAATTCCTGGGCTGATGGAAAAAAAGCCAAACCAACCCACCAAGCTCTTTAGGGTTTAGCTGAGTGAGTTTTAATTTTACATTAGTAACCTGCAGTACTTTTAACCCCTTGAAACTGTAGAGCTGCTTTGCTCATTCGCCTGCAGTTCTAGTGTACACCATACTTAGGACACATAGGACTCTATTCACAAGCTTTAGCTCAGCAGGGAAAGAAAAAACTCTTAGGAGTTGTACTTTGTATGTACTACTTAAAAGCCTAAGTGACACACTCGTAACTGGCAGCTTCTGTCAGCACTTACAGAATCAGTTCTTTTGAGTAGTCTGAACAGAAGCTGTCACAGTGGCCTCTCCGAGAGTGCAGTTTTTAAAGCCCGAGAGTAGAATCCAGAATAATTTAAATACTAGGACAAANAACCAACCCACCAAGCTCTTTAGGGTTTAGCTGAGTGAGTTTTAATTTTACATTAGTAACCTGCAGTACTTTTAACCCCTTGAAACTGTAGAGCTGCTTTGCTCATTCGCCTGCAGTTCTAGTGTACACCATACTTAGGACACATAGGACTCTATTCACAAGCTTTAGCTCAGCGGGGAAAGAAAAAAATCTTAGGAGTTGTACTTTGTATGTACTACTTAAAAGCCTAAGTGACACACTCGTAACTGGCAGCTTCTGTCAGCACTTACAGAATCAGTTCTTTTGAGTGGTCTGAACAGAAGCTGTCACAGTGGCTCTCTGGTCTGAACAGAAGCTGTCACAGTGGCCTCTCCGAGAGTGCAGTTTTTAAAGCCCGAGAGTAGAATCCAGAATAATTTAAATACTAGGACAAAAATCCTGTTCCCATGAATTAGACAGCAAGGCTGGGGAGTAAAGGGTCCCCAAAATGCTAAATCGTGAGAACTAGTAGTAGTAATTTTTTGCTCCCAAAATGCTGATGATGGGTTAAAATGTTCTGAATTTTTTTTTTTTTAACATCATGTTCTATGACTTAGAAATCTGCCAAAGGAGCATTGAGACATAAATGGATTGTATTTTCTATTCATTATTCACAATAAATCTACTTGTCTAAGTAAAAGTACTGGAAAATGATGTTTACGTTCCGGGTGGTGAGAGAAACCGAGCCTATTTGTACCGCAGAGGATTTATTTTGAGCAAATTATGTAAATGCTTGATGAGAGTCAGGGAAACTTTTTAAGCTTCAGCCCAAATGCCAATTAAATGTCAAAACCCATCTGCATTTAATATGTTTTAATAATATTTTTTGTTTCTGAATGTGCACACATTGACATGGCTAGTTCATTTTTTTTTCTCTGCTTCCTCTCAACAATAGGAAGACTTTTGACAAGTTGTTTTCCAAATCTTAGAGACAGCAAATAGTCTTGACTTTTCAAAATGTGCTATAGCTTCATGAGTGGTCACTGTGCATGGATATTGTCAGTTAAATGCGCAATAATACATAGTGGAAATTGAAAAGGGATGGCAGTGGTGTGTTACCAGAGCCTCCGTAGTGGAAACCATTGTCTTTAGTTTATGAGTCATTCAACTTAAGGTTGAACAAAGCAGCTTTTTCCCCTAAATGTTCATATGCATTAAAATAATTAACTTTATTTTTATATAGAAAATTGTGTCAGTAAATGCAGCAATTTCAGGCATATTTCATTTGGAACACTAAGAAAACAAAATTATTTTGTATTTTTAACTTCAGTGTTTCTTTATCCATACTATATATTACACAGTATCAAAACTGTGCTTACGGGAATCAGGTACTCAGTTTACCAACTTGACTGCAGACTCTGGACTAGAATTGAATCACAAGTTTCCAAGTTAGGACTGTCTCGAAGTGCTGTGTCTGTAGTGCTTTTAAATCAAAGAAAAAGATTTAAATCATTTTTCTCTAGTAATACCTTTAGGCTTCAGAAGGAGCAGTCTGAAAAACAAATTGGTGGCTTAGTCACAGTTATTTTTCACTACAGTTTTTAAAAAGTAAACATAAAAATGGGAATTTCAGGCTATTAACATTTGAGTTTGCAACAAAACTTGTCATTGGGCTGTAAAACTGTTGTAACCTTTTTGGTGAAGTAAAGACTGAAATCATCTCAGAATTAGAGCTTGTGCTTTTTATTGGTTTTTTACTTTTTCATAGCTGGAAGGGCACAATGTCTTCTCCAATCTGAGCTCCAGTGAATATGAGCAAGTACTTGAGATCATCCGGAAAGCCATCATCGCCACAGACCTTGCCCTGTATTTTGGAAACAGAAAACAACTTGAAGAGCTGCATCAGACAGGAGCATTAAACCTTAAGAACCAAACACACAGGTAAAGCAGCAAACTAGAAGTAGATCCCAATGGCATTAGTCTAGAAAGAGAAACCTAATTTTTAAAAAATAATTATCTCTGAATGGTAATCTTCTTGCATATGTGTTGTGGGTTTGTTTGCATTTTTTTTCCTTCTGTGAGATAGGAACAGGGAATGCAAAGCAGGCTCTGAATTTTAAAGAATATTAAAGAAGTTTATTAATAGAACTAAATGTAAAAAGAAATAAGAAGGAATTAAAGCAAAACCCCCCCTTTTTTTCCTCCAGCACCTCCCCCTTTTACCCAACTCACACAAAGGATAACCTGCTATGATCTTGGTCAGTATAAACGTTCAGAACACTTCTCCTCCCCCCATCCTCCTCCATCCTTCCACTTACAATATAAGACACAAACTTGGGGTTATTTCAGTCAGTTTACCACTCTAAAATAGTCTTTCATCAGTTCATTTAGGGAGAGGAGTCTCTTTTGCTTATGCTATGGAGTTGCTCCACAAGAAACAGTCTTCTCATGGCCTCAGTGTCACAGCACAACGGCCACCCGGGATGGTTTTCTGTTGGCAGCTATGAGTCCCTTCCCTCAAATCACAGCTTTCTCCACAACTGTTTTCGTGGGTTCACTTGTAGCTAATGGGGTACTAGTTTAAGGATGAGCAGTTCCAGAGCAAAGATTCTCTTCATTTATCTCTAGGATCATCTTCACCTCTAGGAACAGAGGTTTTCTTCTTCTTCCCTGGGATCAAAGGGTCTTCACCTCATCACTAACTCTCTCTGTTCAGGCTTCTCAGTGGATCACAGCCACTTCAACATGTATTTATTTCAGCACAAGCATCTTTGCTCATGACTACAGTTGAAAGCTCTTCCCCCCATGCTTATCATGAAATTACAAGGGAGTCTCTAATGTATCATAGTCCACCACCACAGCTTTACAAAAGAATTTCAGCTTACTAGCATCTCCTCTGTCTCTTCTCTCTGGGCTTCAGCTCTTTCTTCATCACTGACTTAGGTGTCACTAATCACAGTGTCTATTCATGTGCCTTTGCCTTTCCCTTTACCTCTAGCCTGGGAAAGGATTGGTGTTTGCAGGTTTCATCTCTCTGAGGAAGGAACTTACAGCACTGAAGTGGTTAATCTTCCCATGCCCTTGCAGCTGGAGCTTATCTGTTTTTGGGCGGCTGGTGCTGGTCTGGGTGTAAAGTTTCATCTCTACGGCCGGACTGGAGACAGTGGCGGGGGAGGGGAGGGGGGTGATCTCAGCCTGCACAGAGCCACAGGCTGTGGCCTGGCCCCGCCGGCCGAGTGGGCCTGGCCATCTCTGGCCTGCAGGGCTGAGCTGGTCTGACCCAAGTTACCTGGCCAGAGAGTGGAGACTGGAAAAGCAAGAGGGAGATTCCTGCCTTGTCTGTCTCTAGGTGATGTTTTTTACAGAGATGTAACCAGCTTCTGAGTGGCTTAATTGAGCTGTCAATATTCAAATTAGTCAATTGATTGGTTCTATCAGGTTCTGGAGGAAGTTACAACACCTCTTTGCAACAAACATCACTTCCTTGGCTGGTGAAATAATTTTTTTTCTTAGGTAAAACTCCAAACTCTGCTAACCCATGACAGTATGTGATCTCTGTAGTGTGTAAAATTCCACATATGTAACAGTAATTTCCATTGCTTTATATTTGTGTTGACCCTTACATGGTCAATGACTCCTCTATCTTAACTTAGGGAAAGTGCACTTTGCCATTTATTGACTGATTATACTGTGTGTATTTCCTCTGGTATATTTGTCTGTCGGTACAGTTTTAATGATTGCCATCACACTGGCAGGCAAGTTAGCAAGCTCCATGCTTTTTCACATGGAATAGGCATTATTAACAAAGATATAGGTGTCCTTAAGGGTCGTCTTAATTTCGCCATTGGGTGAAAACATGTGAATTTAAATTAAATTGCCAGTTTTCTTTATAAAACCTAGTTTCATAAACCATAGATTTGTGCTATAAAATTGATTAAATAGGAATTTTTGTGTGTGTGTGCACCTTATTCTAATAGTGATTTTAATACCAGTGATGTTGTTCAGTTACTCTGTGTACAGGTTTGTCAGCGTATAGGACAGAGTCATGCATTGGATTCTTTGTCAGGGTTTGAATTCATTCCAACAAAGCAATGACAGTATCTGAGACAGACTCAGAAGCAGTCTTCTCTCTCTTTTGGAGTGTGTTTTCCTCTCTCTTTAAAGAACAGAAAGAAATGCAGCAATGAGATATGCCATCTTTCTTTTTATAGACTTGTACTGTATTTTCAGAAAATTATGGAGGGGCATGTGAGTGTTTTAACAGACTGGCACTCTGTGCCCTTGTCAATGTATGTGATTGTGTCGAGGATGGTCAGTGAACTCTGGTTGCAGACAATGTAGGGAATACAACAAGGAATACTGTACAGAGTCTGTGCCATGCCTTACCAATGAATCGTAAACAAATGAGGAAGAAACAAGTTAGGTGGGAGAAAATTTGTAGTGTATATACATTGCTGCTGATTAAACTGAGGAAAGGCAAATGAAAATTTAGTGGAATGATCATTAATTCTTTACCAAACTTACAGTTTAATGTTATTTTATTTTATTTTATTTTGTTCTAGAGATAGAGTGATTGGACTGATGATGACAGCTTGTGATCTGTGTTCTGTAACAAAGTTGTGGCCAGTTACCAGACTGACAGCCAACGATATATACGCGGAGTTCTGGGCTGAGGTATTTCTGATTCTTTTGTTTACTCTCCTTACAAATGGAAGCATCCAGGAAGGAAAAACCCAACCATGAGTGTTTTTCAATCAATATCTTGATGTGCTTGTTTTAAAGAGCGCTCACTGGTGCATGCATATGTTTGTTGCTTACTCTGAAGCTATTTGAAGACCTAAGTTAGCTATCTAATTTTCAGGCAATGTTTTTTCTCTCTGTTCAAGATAATGTAGAAAGTATGTCCTAACATAAAGTGACCAAGCAACAGAACATAGAAGTCGCTAACTGTAGTTAACTGTAGAAATGCAAAATATGAAACCAGCTTCCAGGTTAGCTGCCTTGAAGCATACTTATAAAGCTATCATGAGTACAGAAAATGGTAAGGCAAATATGAAAAACATTAAAGCTTTTCTGAGGCTTCTCTGTGAGCCAGCTCAACAACAGTATCTCAGAGAAAGCTGGGTCTTCAATATATTGAAAGTTACTTGACAGTTAAGGTGTACTGAGAATTGAAACAAGGCATTGAACTGTAGTAATGTAATCATGTTCATAAATAAATGTGTAGTCTCTCATATGTCTTATGCTGAGGAGTAAATATCCTAATTGTTTGATTTTTAAAGTGGAAGTGAATGCTCTGGGAATAAGGAATAAATTCTGAGGTTGTTACATAGAGTGGAGTTATGCAACTTTAGGAGATACATTGTATTTTCAGAACTACTATTGAACGTGTGTCTGATAAAGTGTTTTTCTTTTCTGTTATGTGCCCTGTGGAATCTTGCAGTATTCAGTGGGCTTATTTCTGTTTTACTCAGGCATAAAATAGAAATCAGGCCCATGTAATTTTTGTAGCATGCAAAGAGTATGGAGATTGTTATCCTGCCTGTTGCATGTTCATTATGAAATTCCAGATGTGCACTTCTTGTGGGTGTATTTCGTATTCACATGTTCTTGTTCACTTAATTGTAAACAGCTTAGACTACAACAAAATATTTGAAAAATGCTGACTGTATAAACTCAAAGATCTAATTTAATGCTCACTTTATGACATGCCTCACTGATTACATACTCAACTTTTTTGCTAATAAATAAACAGATTTTTCAATGCAAATCTTGTGAGCTCAGTGGAGAAGAAATGAGCAAACTGATTTTCCATACTCAAAAATAGTAAAGATGGAATTATGTCCATAATAATTCCATCTGTTGAGATGTTAATTTTTTGTAATCCAAATATGAGTTAATAAAGGTAGATGTTGATATATTGCTATTTCATGGAGCAAATTTAAATTAAAACTTATTGACAGCAGTTGAATTCTGTAATATGTGTTTTATTGAATCCTCTTTTAAGAGGAGGTTAATTGAGGCACAGTAGAAGTTGAGTATATTGTGATCCACTCAGAATGGCTGAGAGATCCAGCCACAGGTATGGAAAGATTAGCTTGTGTTTCACTGCAGAAATTGTTACCTAGCTGGGAAAAAGGTTACCTCTAGAAAAGTATATTTAACTAGACTGAATGGTTATGTTACATAAGTGTTGTGGTTTAACCCCCGCCAGCTGCTCACTACCCCACCAGCAGGACTGGCAAGAGAATCAGAAGGTTAAAAGCTGGAAAACTCATGGGTAGAGATAAAGACTGTTTAATAGGGAAAGCAAAAACTGCACACACAAGCAAAGCAAAACAAGGAATTAATTCACTGCTTCCCATGGGCAGGCAGGTGTTCAGCCGTCATCAGGAGAGCAGGGCCCCATCACATGTACTGGTTACTTGGGAAGACAAACACTATGACTGCAAATGTCCCCGCTATGTCCTTTTTCCCCTCAATTTATATACTGAGCATGATGTCATATGGCCTGGAATGTCCCTTTGGTCAGTTGGGGTCACCTGTCCTGGCTGCATCTCCTCCCAGACTCCCATTCACCCCCACATCCCTCACCACCCTGGCAGTACAAAAAGCAGAAAAGGCCTTGGCTCTGTGCAAGCCCTGCTCAGCAATAACAAAAATATCTCGGTGTTATCAACTCTGTGCTCAGCACAAATCCAAAACACAGCCCCATACCAGCCACTGCAAAGAAAGTTAACTTTACCTCAGTCAAAACCAGTCTGCT
>VYZQ01063667.1:17587-36226 GCA_013400655.1 Mystacornis crossleyi
TACTGTATAAAGTACTAATAACTCTATAAGTAAAATCTGGGACTTTCATATTACTTTCCAGCAAAAAACCTCTTAGACAACAATTAATGAGTCACATCACTCAGAAATGCTGAGAAGTTAGTAACTATTACTACTTGTGCTACATAGAGGACAAATTGAGGGACAAAGAGTGACCAAGATCAAAAAGGAATTCTGGAAAGGAAACAAAAGCTTTTGAGACCAGTTCCTGGGCTGTAACCAATTTTTTTTTTTTTTTTTTTTAACCAGCCAAACTGTAAAGATCGTGGCAGGTGACATTCCTGTTCTTGTGCCAATATCGATCCAATGCTGTGTCCAGTGCAAGAAGACACACTGATGCTGAAAGTACCATCTCTTTTCAATGACACATAGAAAGAAAAGTCCTGACCATTTACCCTGTAATTTATCCTCACTGCACTCGTGTAAGGGAGAGGTGATACTGATTTTGGTGTCTTCTCAAAATTCCAGTTTAGAGCATTAGTTTATTCTTACTTAAACTCCTTGAATTTATCTGTGGATGATACTTTTCATAAACCTCCTTACAGAAAAAAAAATCTGCACTATTACAACAGAAAAGTTTGTAGTATTAAATGAACCAAACTGCATAGCTATATAATATACCTTCCACTTTACACAATTTTTGTAAAGAACCCTGCAGGAAATCAATTAATGGTGTATCATTGATTTGAAAGGGGTACAAATAAAAATAAATTATTAAATTATATTTTTATGTATGACTGTTCTGTGCCCCCAAATCTAAAATACATTTTTATGCCTTTTTTTATAAAATTTAGGAATTTCCTTCGTGTTACCAATGTCCATTCCTATGGTTATGTTATGGGCGGAAGACAAATTTAAAGATAAATTATGAAAATGACCCAACAAATTAAGCAACAAACAGTTTACTGCACTTAAAGCAACAAAAAAATGGACTTTGCAAGAGAAAAACCAAGTCCTATCTGTTACTAGCATTGAACAAAATCAACATAAAATGAATCAACAGTATTTTGGCCTTTGATCTCTTGGATACTTTATGACAGAGGTTATAAAGCATGTAATTATTTTTTGATATCAAGACAGCTTGAACTAACCTCATATTCCTAAGGCAGTGAGAGCCTTCATCACAAGTCAGAATCTGCTTGTGTGGAATAAATAACCTTACTGATGGAAACAAATCCCTTTCCTCTCAGTTTAATTCAGGCTTTTGAAAAGTTTTTAGTAGTTCAGAGAACGTCATATTGAAATTCACCAGATCACAGGCATTTCCTGTTTGTTTCTGAAAGCTGTATTTATGATTTGTAAATCGTATCATCACTTAGGTTCTAGCTACTTTTAACTGTAGACTTCATCATTCTTTTTGCTCCTCTTCATCAATGGAGGTCAGCTCAAGATGGCTCTATGTTTTGGCTGCTGAGGTCCAGGAAAATTTGTAAGGCCTTTAATTCTGACATTTCAATCCTCCCATTGACATGAAACAACCTGATGAGCTTCAGAAAACACAGAAGAGAAAAGTACACTCTTGGATATTATTTTCTCCAATAGGCAGTATTGAATAAGACTGGGCTTTGGTTTTTTACCTCCTTGAATAGAAAATTTCCAGGAATATCAGCGCTTCCTTTTTTTCTTTTAAACATTTTAAAAGTTTTTACTGTAAATTGCCCAGCAGGAATGATGGGCACATCATGATTAAAACACCTTATTTTTATGTATACAGCAGACAATCATTTGCAGCAGGCACCGTACATATATATTGTGAAAAACAGGCACACAATAGAAGTCCTTCCACAAAAGGAATGTACTTTTCCAAAAGAGTGATGTACCTGAAATACCATGTAACAAAAATATAGCAGCTAGACTAAGAACACCAGATCCAGGTCACACAGAACTATGACCAGTATTTCAGCATTTCGAGTACAAGAACAAGAAAAGAAGACAATACATAAGCTTCATAATGAAAAACATAACAGAATAAACAGAGAAGATTCTTTTACTGGCAACACTTGGAGCTGAAAAGCAGCTCAAAGGGAGATGGGACGGGTTTTGTGCACGCCCTCACAGGATTAGGTAGCTCACAGAATGGTCTGTGTTTGAAAAAGTTATACATAACTTCTGCCCCAGCAGATGGCAGGTCCTGTTTTCAGGCAGCCTTGCACTGGTTTTCCCACCAGTGAAACGAAAAACTAACAATAAACACAAATTTGAGAATCAGGAGTTTTTTTCTAGTGGCATGCCACTTTCACTCTGATCAGTGTCTTCATGTTAGATTTAACCTCTGTTACTATCCAATGTGGCCAAACACTTCTTTGCTGCACTCCAATTTTGCTCTATTTATCACTATGCCTTAATGGTGCAGAATTATTATTTCTCTGCTTTTTAAATTTCTGGACTTACAATAATAAAGATGACTGTTCACTGGCTAATTTCTGAGCACTTAGCCAGAATTTTATAGACAGATATTTTATTAGATACTCCCGCGATGAGCACAATCAGCTCCATGGCCTTGTGTCCAGCTGGATGCTACCAACTAGACCTGGAGCTCAAGGAAGCATGTAAGCTGTGCAGAGTGAGCTCCCACACAGACCAGAGCCTTGAGATAACAGGGCAGTACAGGTGTACCCAGAAGCTGAGGTTCTGTGCAGTCAAGCCACACTGAAACAACCCTTCTGTTTTCTGCAGATTCTGCATTTGTCACTGTCTTGGCATTTGCAAGAGATTCTGAAGACCCGAGGAAGGTTTCTATTGCCCTTTCATTCTGCATACATGCACAAAAGGTAGGGACAGACCCATCAAGTTCACAAAACTCCAGGCTACAAGGCACTGACTGTGAATCATTCATCTAATAACTTGTCTAGTGCATGGGAAATAAAGTCCTACACAAGTGAGCAAGCACAGTTCACCATTTTCATAACTGAGACAGCAAAAAGTTAGGAGGTTTTCAGTAATATTGAAAGCTTAGTTCCACTGCTTCAGACAGTTAATTCTGGCACTGGGATCATCATCACTGCTTCATGACTCAGTGTTCCTTCCTCGTAACAAAGAGAGGGAAAGACAATGTACAGTATAGAACAGGATCAGGTATCAATCTCATGCAGAGCTACGAAATTATGAATGAAATTACATAATTGGATATATATATTTCACTATGAAATGAATTATATAGACAATCTATGCAAATTATTGTATATTATAAGGTTTCTTATAACCCAAAGGAATCAAAAAAAAAAAAAAAAAGGCAAGATTTCTGAAAAGATTTACCATCACTATTACCTAGACAAGACAGCTTTCTTTTAAGCAAAGTCCACATTTGGCATAAAAGTATAAATTTCACTTTAGGGTGAAAGCCCCTGAAAGTGTTAGACATATTATTAAAATCTGCTGGAAAACACAGTAAAATATGACTTAGAAGTGGAGTCATGGGAGAATGTAACAATGGCAGTTCCTTCATATGTATTAAATATACTGAGCAGGCTAATATTTATTGGCGTAACTTCTTGAGTTCCCACAAATCTTCAGAGGGGTGTTTGAAAATTCTTTATTCTGCTATGCAAGCTATAATAGAAAAGAAAAAAAACAATTAGAAATGTGTACACAGTGTGTCTGAGTCTGTGTAATGGTAGATTCCAATGTGGAGTGTGATGCACGAGAAGAACATGGCTTCATGCCAGATTTATGTTCCCTTGGAACTGGGGTTGACCCGAACATCAAATTGAAATAACTCGTCCTTTATGTAAGTTGCACTTGGTCTAGCTACAAGTAAAAATGAAACTAAGGGAAGCATTGCCTTCTGAACAAAACATGTTGGACACATCTTTATCTACCTCCTCAATAAATATTTTTTTTTGTAAGCTAGATTGCAAATATTCGAGAATGTCAGATGACCTCAGGCTTCTCTAAAGAGATAAATCCTGGGGTAGGCAGTATCTCATGATTAGAATAAGTAATCACCTGAAAGACCAATGTAAAGTCCATAGAAATCAAAAGAAATCTATTGACTTCAGGGAATTTTAAATCAGGCTCTGGAAGAACTTGGGGGTATAACTCCTCTTGCACATCATTCATCTGCTCGGCAACTACAACATACGTACACATTTTGTGACAAGTGAGAGTCTGTCAAGTAACTCCCACGGCATTTTCCCCTTTCATCCTGTAAACTCCTTCATCAGTGATAAGCGTCTGTGCCCTGGCATCCATGTACCAGCTGAAGGGAGGAACCTGTTTGTAAACCAGATGCTTTGACATAGCCGGAACTTGGAAGGGAGGCAGCAGGACTTGGCAAACAAACTTGTAATAAGTGCACTTTGCTTGAAATGTTTATAATTTGTTCTTGAAAAATATGCTGAGAAGATGGGCACTGGACATACTGTTCAACTTTGAAGTTCAAGTTTGAAGGTGAGGATCCTGAATACCTCCCGATGAACATTTGAAAAAAAACAACCTGGTGCTCTATAAAGTAAAGAATGTGCTTGAGAAGAGGAGGCAGAGAATGCTACTAAGTCCCATTGTTGTGCCATCTGCAAAGAAATTACCAAGGTCCAGAGAAAGGCAGCTTCATTTATGAAGAAACAAATTCACATGAAGCCCTCTTAATTTGCTGGTAGATCTTTAATAGGAAGCACACAGGTATACCAAACATCCCTTCCAATCCATATGAATACTTTCAATTTAGCAACACACTCAAAAATTAGGCAAAGTTGTAAGCAGAAAAGGAGTGTCATTTTTGCCTCTTGCTCTCTTAAAATTAGACATATAAAGAAGGAGTTACTTTGCTCAGCTGAGATGTATGTGATGCCTACTTATGATCCACCAAATGCCATTACCAAGGAAAAATCAGCACTTAGAGGTCCTCCAGGAGACAGTCTCATCAAGGAGGAAAAAAACGTCAGGTGCTCAAAATGTGAAGACTAACCTGAAGGTTTCTTCCCTTTGATCCTTTAACAGTCTCATTGTTCTGGGGAGAGAGAACTGTCAAGTTACCCTCCATTCTGCAGGTATGGAGGGTAACCTGAATAGTTTTCTGAAATCAGGATCAGCAAACTTACTGACATTTAGAATTTGGCTAAATAAAAAGGGGGAAAGCATGGCACTTTTATAGCTTATCTCTTTATGAACAAAGAAATTCAGCTCAATGTATACCTCATGCTGGCAAGAGATGCTACCACATTGAAGGGAAGTTGAGAGAAGTTCAAAACCCTCAGGAATATTACATCCAGTTCACCTTCTGTCAATTCCCTGTCTTTTCCCTCTTTACGTACCTTTCCTGCTTTGCTCTCTTTTAATAGGAGAAGTCCTCTGTTTCCTGTAAGTCCGCATCAATTAGTGTGAACCAGAAAGGACAGAGAGACGTGGAGCTTGTATAGCAAGTGGCTATCCAGACAGGAGATACCTCCTCAAGAGCAAAGGTGGTTGGTTGTGCAGGGATCTCTTTGAAGATGCTGTGAAGCTCTGGAGGCAGGTGGAAGGCAGGAACCTGGCATGAGCAAGGTGAGTTTGGTTGAGGCTGACTTGGTGAGCAAAGCAATAAAGGAGTCCAGAGGGCTGCTTGGGAGGTGACAGGATCTGGGGTAGGGCACGGTTGAAAGGCTGGACTGAGGGATGTGAGCTGGACCTTAAAATGAAGTTTCAGCAAGGAGAAACAGATTCTTGTACTCCAGGCATGGTCAGTGCGGCTGAAAGTTGGGGATGTAAAACCCCACGGAAAAGGTAAAGAGCTGAACTGAAGTGACTCAGGAACCACTGCCTTAGATTCTAAGTCGAAGGATAGATAAGACACAAAGAGCCAAGAAAAAAAGGATACCTAGGGATTAACAATTGCATAAAAAGCAAAATAATAATATCACAAAAAATATCTGTGTTAAATTAAGTGTGTGAATAGTTTCGGTGATACCTAGTGGGACCACACGAGTAAAAATAAATACACAAGACAGAAACCTAAAATAGGAAACGGAGCATAAAACTGGGAAGAGTGAATACAGAATAGAAAGGGCTGAGGAAAACAAAAGTGGAGAGAGAAAAGAGAAGAGTAAACATAATTTTCAAAGGAAGTGAATTAGATTTAGAAAAAAAAGACTTTATCGGTTATTTTCAGTTGATGGTTTAAATACACAAAAACATATTTAATACTGATAACGCTTTTAAAGGCTCAGCTTAGAATATATTAAAGAAAGTATATTCAGCTTCCTTTGATTAGTAAGCCAGCAAGATTTGCATTTAAAATAAGTGTCCAGATCGTGCACCCTCTCAGGCAAGGTTAAACCAAACCAGAAAAAATGGCAGGGTCAGGGCCAAGACAGCTGCCTGCACGCCTGTTATGTCTGTCATTGTTTGTTTTGTCTTTCTGGACTTGTAAGCCCTTCAGGCCTGGAGCACTCCCCATGGGGCCTGGCCAACCTCCACTGCCTTTGGTGGGCACGGAGAAAGGCTTTGTTTGTCCAGCGTTTGGCTCAGGGGAGTCAGGGGCTGGCTGAGACTTGTAAGTTATAGATGTAATAGCAGCAAAATATCATATGCAGTCACTGAGATTCGGCTGTGCCTGAATGCTTTCTCTGATACTGGAACTCTGTGCAGCCATGAAGTTGCACCCATGTAGAGAAAGACAGTTTTGGGCTCTTTGACACCATTACCATTGGTGTGATTGCAATTCCACCCAGGACAGCTGAAAAGGCAGTTTAAAAGCTGCTTTTCAAAGCATGTATGCTTATTTCCTCTCAGTTGTGGTGACACGAGCTCTGCTGGCACTGGCACCATAGAGCAGCACTCAGAGGTGGAGGGTGTCTGGTGACTCTCCTGGTGGACGCAGACGACTTGCTGTCCTGTTTCCACGTGCCAAGAACAAGTATTACAAGGGCAGAGAAGAGCTACAAAAGGTGCTAGAGAAACCCTGCCAACACCCACACCCGCACCCTGGCGCTGGTAAACACTCCATTCACACCTCACGGAAGGTGCAGTGAACGCGCTTCGCCCACGGCACCCTTCAGACAGCTCTTCCCTTCGCTCAAAGACCTGATGACGACTTAGGCTTAGAGGGGCCCGCGGCCGCGATCCGCGACCGCCGGGGTCTCGGCGCTCTGCCCGGACCCGCTCCGCTGGGCAGCGCGGGGAGCTCGGGCAGCTCGGGCAGCTCGGCCAGCGCGGGCAGCGCGGCGCTCTGGTGCCCCCGCGTGGCCGGCGGTGGAGCGGGGCGGGCGAGAGGGCGAGAGGGCGGGAGCCTCCCGGCCCGGGCCCTGCCCCGCTTAATTGCTCCTCACCCTGGTAGCGCAGCGGGGTACGGTGTATTCAGGTTGGGCCTGTGCGACGCATACGGGGTAACATTACACTATTCAACAGCACTTAACAGAAGAATTCCAGTTTGGTTTCTTTTGTTTGGTTTGGGTTTGAGTTGTTGTTTGTGTCTGTTTTGTGTAGACTAACACAGAACTCCGAGGGGCGGGGCTCGGCAGCGCCAGCGGAGGCGGTGCGCGCGGTGCCGCTCCGGGGTGGTCGCTGTGCCGCACTTGTGGTCCCCGCGCAGCCCCGGGAACGCGCCCCTCCCTGCGCAGGTGATGCCCGGACAGAGGCACAGTTTCGGGTGGAGGAGGTTTCAGCCCGTGATGCCTGGAGTGCAGCAGGCCGAACTCGGCTTCTTTGTCCACTCTTGGTTTGTTTGTTTGTTTTGTGGGGGTTTTTTTGCCTTTTTTTTTTTTCCAAACTACGTATTGTCAGGAGATATATTATAGAGTCACTGGGTGCAACATTTCTTTTAACAGTGTGCCAGAGATCATCAAATGCTTCTAAAATGTTACAAATCTAGAGAATAAATCTTAAGGTAAATGTTTACTTCTGGAACTGGAAGAGTCTTGATGTGAATCAGGTCTGTGCCACCTTATTGGGTGTTTCATCTAGAAGCCCTGGACAAAACATGGTGTAATTCGGGCAGTGTCTCTCCATTCTGTTTACTGGAGTAAGCAGTGTCTGAATGAAGTCTAGCAGAGAAACTAGGGGTAAGCACAATGCTTGCTAGAAGGGTGACCCCTTATTTTATGATGCATCTGCAAAAAGAGTAGCAAAATCTTCTCACAGTGCAACCATTCACCTGTTTGGCCCGGTTTTTCCTCTTTGTTTGTGGCAATTACCATCCGAGGAGCAGTATCAACCCCCTCTTCAGTTAGGGCATGCAGAAAATCCCGTGGACAGCTGGTTAAAGGACCAGAGGGCCCAGAATAATCTTCATTGCAGGCTTTATTCTTGGACCTTTAGAGTTGAAACTTAAAGTCCAAGTTCCTACTGCTGGAAGTGTATTTCAAGTGTTACTCCCTGTGTGAAAATATGTATAATGTTAAGTGTATTTCAAGGTTGCCTTTACTGGATTTTTTTAGGCTTGCTTTCTTCTTTTTTTTTTTTTTTTTAATTGTAATTTGTCTACTTCTAAGGTAGAGCCACTTTGTAGCTATGCTCTAAGTTTATGCTCTGAATTTAAGAAAGCACAATGCAATGCTAGAACCGACAGTACAAAGTACTGCTTGAGCATTTGGACAATGCTCTCAGGCACTTGGTATGATTCTTGGGGTGTCCTGTACAGGGGCAGTAGTTGGACTCGATCCTGATGTGTCCCTTCCAAGTCAGCATGTTCTATGATTCTATGAAAGTAAAACTTGCTGTGAGTTCAGTGGTAAATCTTCTCTGTGCCCAGGAAATTCTGATCCCACTGAAGGCAATGGCAGAAATTCTAGTGTTTTCGAGAGTGCAAGAATTTCCTGCTGTCCTTTGTTTATATGAAATTGCTCAGAGAGAGTGACAAACACTGCAGAGTTTTAGAGCTCTTCTTGGAAATAAATTGATCATAAATCCACAGGTATTTTATGTGGTTCTGCGTATTATTTCAACTTTGGGACTGCAGAAAAAAGGCTTTATATGCTTAATCCTAAGGTTAAAGTTAATGTATAGTAGTATGAAGGCCATAAACTGTCTAATCCCTATATCTATCTAGTTCATAAACAAAGCCACTTTTTCATAGCAATTGAAAAATGCATAAGAAGTTTCATACTGGAAAAAAATTCAAACATTGCAAGCCAAGGGAGAAAGAACCAGTACCATGTATTGCCTCCAAGTGGAAGACTAGGATCTGTCACGTTCTGGAATTTAGTGATGACCCATCTTGCATATCTGAACATCTTGCACACTACTTAGAGCTGGCATTAGCTGAGTCGCTTGCTCCTTTCAGTTATAACTCCCTCACAGAGCAAGTATATTAGAAAAATCAATAGAGAAATCAATACATTTTACCCAAGTTATCAGATGTGCTCCGGATGCTTAAGTTGCTAAATAGTATTTGATTCAAATAAAACGGATCTCACATCCTTTCTATTAAACTGAGAGTTGGCATATATTTCTCTTCCCTCCTTTCTCCATTCCCAGTTGAGAAGCATTTGCACTCTGGCACCAATTTATGTGGAATTCCAATGTGGTTTTTAAATAAAATTGATTAACATTTTCTCTTCTGAAAAACTGTCTTAACATCATCCCAACAATTATGGGAAATTAGATTGTATAGAAAATAGTTTTAGTTTATTTCCCAAATAAAGTAATAATGCAGCATAATGAGGGGTTGCACAAGGGATCTCTAGGAGTACTTGGAAAAAGCAACAGTCAGTGAAGTGGAAAAATGAGGGAACAAAGA
Organism: Mystacornis crossleyi; assembly: GCA_013400655.1. Lineage (NCBI taxonomy): Eukaryota > Metazoa > Chordata > Aves > Passeriformes > Timaliidae > Mystacornis > Mystacornis crossleyi. Next base: position 27,258 of record VYZQ01063667.1, read on the forward strand.
CTGGGTTTCAGAGTAAACTGTTTCCATTGGATTTCATCTCTAGATAGTACACTGATATTTTATGTGCATACAAATTATGTTCCATGGGAAAACTATGGGGTAAATTAACAGTGCATTGCACATGGATTTAGGCATGCAAATAACAAAAATGGGAGATACATATGGAGAAACTGTGTCCCTAAACCAGCACGTACTTAACTCATTGACAAACAGGAACATCAGGAAAGAATTTTAGAACACACTAAATTTTACAGGAAGACACACAGCTTTTGATAAAGGTGCTGGTAATGCTCTTATTTTTGCTAATGCACTTATTCTTCAGTTCTCTTACAACAGTGTTAACCTTTAGTGTAAGAGTGAGAAGCATTTTTCTGTTTTGGCAAACTAATTCTTATGGTAGTTATATGAAAAAAGATAAATCCAGAGACTGCATGGTTTTATGGTGATAATGGGACAAAGTGCCTCTCGTGTAGGTTAGAATCACACCCTGGCACCCTGGCTGTGAACTTCCAGTGAAATGGGAATTTCAGGTATTTCCAAAGCTTCATAACCATGCCACCAAAGAAACCCACCACTACAATTTGCAACGAAGACAACCCTTACTAACAGTTCTCAGCAAGTGACCAGCGGTTGAAGGAATGGAAGCCCTGGAGCTATGAAAATCTGGGGAAAAGATGAGGTTATTGTACTGCACGTGCAGTTTCCCCATGAAGTATGAATTGCATCTGTTTAAACAGACTTGCAAGAGTGCTGGAGAAGGACTATTTACAAGGGCATGTAGTGACAGGAAAAGGCGTAATAGCTTTAAGCTGAAAGAAGGAAGGTTTAGATTGGATATTAGGAAGAAATTCTGTTCTATGAGGGTGGTGAGACACCGGAACAGGTTGCCCAGAGGAGTAGATTCCCCATCCCTGGAAGCATTCAAGACCAGGTTTTATGGGGCTTTGATCAACCTGGTCAAGTGAAAAGTATACCCTCCCCTGGCAGAAATGTTGGAATTAAATTATCTTTATTATTCCTTCCAAATCAAATTGTTCTGTGATTCTGTAAGATACTTGCAGAGTAAGATGTTAGTTAGACTGTTGTTGACACAGACTACCGGCATCGCCCAGTATCTTGTTTCAGACACAGTCAATGCAGTCAATGCAAAAAGGATTTCATCTTCTATCTCAGGCTCTTGTGTCAGTCTTGTGTCACTTGCCTCTAGGAAGACTGATATAAGGCACAACTTGGGATAGCAGGATGCTACTAATTCACTAGACCCAACCAGAACCTCAGAAAGACTGACCTAGCATCCCCCCTTCAGACCCATTGCCAACCAACCTTCTGCCTCTGAAAATATCTCATTTTGATCTGAGTATCACTGCTGGGAAGACTGAAAAGCATGATTGCACATGCTTTAATTAAAGGTCACAGGTCTGACAGGCTGTGACGTTATCTAATATATAGCTTTTCTTTTAGAGTTGCAGATCACCGTTTTGTGAGGCTGTACATTTTCTGACTTCTGAGCGCTGCTCCTAGTTCACTGACTCATACCACTGATGTGATGGATCCAAAGTAGTGATGAAACTTTATGAGAATGCAGTACCTCAGTTCCTGCTTGTGCCAGGCCACTGCCACTCCTTTTTTTTTTTAACATTTCCTCCTGACTGAACCAGGTTTTTGAGAGGCAGCTGCAGTCTGTGGTAAGCCAGAGAGAGCAATCTCTCTGATTCAAGAATGAAGAAACTTTATGCCAGAGCCTATCCCTCTTCACCCCTTTGGCTGTCTTCTCCCCATTGAACAAGCGGCCCTGTCCCTTCCACATGCTCAGTGTGGTGGTTTCATCTGTATAAAGCCTTTTCAGAAGTCCTGTTGGTTCCCACAATTCCCCTTACAGTAGTGAAAAATATTTAAAAAATAGAAAAAAAAAAAAAGAAGCTTTTGGAGTCTTCCAAATCCAAGTCCAAAGTAAAGAGACTTGTCAAAGATAGTAATTCAAAGACACAGAAGAAAGAGGAAGGGCTCTTCCCCTTCTCAGGGCTTCTTTCTGGGCAGGTAGCTGTCAGAGAAAGGATGCAGGACTGGAGTCCTGCCATGGCACAGGGAAATTCCTCAAAAGGCCAGAAAGGTGCTAAGTCAGATGATGAGATAAAATATAGGAAAACTTTAGTGAGGAATGTACCCACATGCTGCTGTTGTCTTCTGCGTCTCTTCACTTCAGCATCCCTGGAAAGTCACATTAACCTTGACCCTCACTGGCTCCCATTCTACATATTTGGGAGCATTTCTTTTGTTATCAGCCTTCAGTACATGTGCTGTTCTTACTTCTCTTTCCCTCATAATGTGTCCTTTTGAGTCCTCCAATCAATCAGTGTCATTTGATGCTATTAAAAGATTCTGAACTGATATGAAATACCTCTAAGAGGCTGGGATAAAAAACAATTGTTAGATGATCTGCACTGAACCAAGGCTAACGCATTTTGAATTCTTCTTTTATTCAAAAATGTGGTGTTGGCACTTTGAGGAACATGGAGATGGTTTGTTTCACTTGTCAAATGAAGTATTTGTCAAAAAGTCAGGTATATTGAATGTGTTGGATAAATTTCTGCCACTTAGTTAAGAAAATAGGTAGTTTAACATAGCAGGTACAGAAAACTCTGCATTTAGTATGTCTCTCTTGTAAGTCAGAACATAAAAATTCATAAAAGTGTAAAAAAATTCATAGAAGTGTATATGGAGCTATTGTCTTCACTCATATAGCCACAGAGGGCCATATTTTGTGTTGATACTGTCTTGCACTCTTCAGGAAATCCTGGACACCATTGTTTCACAATAGGGGTACATAGGTACTTTGCCTGGAAGAGTCAATCACTAATGTGGAAAAGTCTTAGGTATTTTGTTAAGATACTAGAGAGAAGTTTACCATTCTGCAGACAAGAGGGTAGTTATGTTTTCAGAGTAGTTGCTGTAATAGTTTTCTGAAAAAAAGTTACTTTAAAAAAAATTCTGCTTTGCAGTAGAATTAAAATTTTCTTCTTTCAGTATTTGTCTTTTGTAGGGTACTTTTGAAATCACAGGATAAATTCACAGTAATATCCACTGGCCATGTTATGGCATATTTCTTCCTTGGTCTTTCAAGTAACAGTATTCTGTTGAAGCAAGTTAGAAAAATTAGTCGTTCCAGTTGCTTTTCATGTGCATACATCAACCTGCCATTCTAGGAAACAATTCACTGGCATGCTGGATGCTGGAAAGTTGCCTTTGCTTTTGTTTGCTAATAGAATACTTTATTAATTCCAAAGGTTTAGCAAGCACCTTGTTTTTTTTTCCAGCCGAGTTTAATTAATCTGTTCTTGCTCTATATGATGTCTTCTGGTCACTGAAACATAGGACTTGATATCCTTAAATGTACAAACTGTAATTGGTCTCTGTGGAGTTTGTCAGATTGCACAGTGGTGATGGATTTTAGAAAAGCATTTGGGCATGTTCTGAGTCTGTAAAACGGTGTATTTGTTCACTGTTACACACTGCGCCTGTTTTCTACTGCCTTCCACAGTCATTTACATTGGCACGAAAGTTACAGCTGACTTCCATAAGTTAAGAATCAGGCTATTAAGGAAAAAAATAAACCAAAATATGTATTTGGCAAATGAAATTCTAGTTTGTATTCTCAGAGTTTATCATGACCAAAGTGGTTTTTGTTGCCTTGGTTTTTTTTTTTTTAATTTTCTATTGTTTAGATTCTTTTCTTAACAAGCTACAATGCTACTAATACTCAAATATTCAGAAGTCAGGTGCCTAGAAGACCAAAAGATTGTCCTGAATTCTGTCCTGAATGCATTTTGACCATATTCTGAAACAAAGAAGAAAGATAATTGGAGAAAGAAGCAGTTAGAGTCTGTCTCTGTGAGTGTGTTTATGAAATCCGTTTGAGAGGCAGAGGAAGATCTCTTATCTGGCCCCTGACCTACTATGTATTTGGAGTGAATAGAGGAGGATGTGCGGCAGCAGGGACTGCATTTTCAGACATCCCTCCTTGCAGGAAGCTGCCCTTTGCTGGGCTGTAGGAACATACAATATCCAGTTTAGCTTTTACTGACTGTGCGTTCCAAAGCTTTGCAGAGGGAATGGCTTCTGCAGGAAGATCAGCGTGCCTGGGAAATATCCCATGACATGTTGGGTGGTGCATCTTCCTCTAAACTGAGGTTTAAATCTTTTGGATGTAATAGGAATAGAGTTCAATTCTTTGAAATTGTGGAAAACAAATTTTGATTTTTAGTTTAAATAAATACACAACAAAAAATAGCACTGTTTTTAGCACTGTTTTAACACTTAAGGTACAACAGGTTTACCAAAGTCTTTATGTCTCTATGCTTGTGATGCACAGTAGTCATCAACCTGGCTGCTGAATTATTTCCTTATAAGATCATTTAACTTCAAAACTTCGTATTATACAGGTCACATGCTATGGTGATATTCAGAAGGGAATTGTCACTTTTAGACAACTAATATCAGTCATTCTTCTATCTATATTTGGATTGAAGGCTCAGGAAAGTGTGATGGCAGTTATTAACTGCTCTCAAGAAATCCACTTGCAAGATGGATTTATTTCTTGATTAATGATGGAGATTATTCAAGTATTAATTCCAGTTTTTTATATCGCAAACTTGATATCATCCTTGTTCTCTCCACCCTTAAAATTACTATGATTACTCTAATTGTTAGAAAGCTATTATTTGATTCCGATTTGCAAAGTAATTATCAGCTAGTAGCACATCTGCCATTTCTCTCTAAATTTTGGTATGTATTGTTGTATCTCAATTAACAAAAGATCTACTAACTGAAGCATTGCTGTATGAATTCTAGTAAGGCTTTCAAGCATGACATAAATTTTGTCTTGATTGATTCTGACTCTTACTGTGTGCTCTTTAATTTGTTGCTTTGTATTTCAGAATTGTCTGTGAACCTGGTGCTTGATGTTTTAAACAATGATTTCTTCATCTGCAGCAATCAGATGTACATCTAGAGGTTTTAACTGATAGAGTATACTTTATGACATTATTTCTACTTCTGCTTTATGAGTTGTATTCTCCTTACCTTTTTCTTTGATTGTGTCACAGGCTACAGGGATTAAACAGAATTACAGTTTTTAATCTCATCTTTGAGTTAGTACTACTGACATAATGGGATAATTATCTGTACATATCTAGCTTTTCTGTCATGAATATGAGGAGCAGTGAAGGCAGCCAACACACCAGCTCTTAATACTGGAGCATCATTGATGTGCTTTTTACACCCGTTGTACCTCCTATATAGATTTTTCAAGTTGTTGCAAAGTTATACCATTTAAAGATGAGATTTTGAGCACTCATAAATATGCACAAGCGCTTTTGTGCACACCCAAACACACACATATACTTCAAATGACTGAAAATGTTTCTGTATTAGATAAACAATCTCAGCAGCTTACTACTGAACTGCTTAAAATGTGTCTTGTACAGAAAATATGTTAGTTGACATATGTTTTCTGTAAAAACACTCTCATGACCTTTTTTAGAAACTATTATTGAGTCAAGCTTGCTATAGGTTGAGCTAAGAAATCTGTCAGGCACACAGGAAAATTAGTACAGTATGGTTTTATGACAGAAATGAAGTCTGCAAATCTGAGTTTTACTTACTTTATGGTCTGTTGCTTCCAATGAAATTAGTTCTTTTTTTCATGGTTGTTGGTAGAATCAGAATCAGTAGCTGTAGCTTCTTTCTACATCATTCTTTCAGGAGTTAAAGTCTTATTCCAATATGTTGGCATGAGCTTCGTTTTGTCAGTGATGAACTGGGAACTTTGGGATCCAGAGTTCTTCTCTGACAGTGTTTGCTGAACCATACATAAGAAGGTATTGGAGTAGGGCCACAGGAAAACTTGAAGTGGGAAATTCATATTGGAACTGAAAGACAGCAAAGGAACTCAGACACAGAAAGACAAAATAAATGCTGAAGGAGCACGAGGAGAATGAAAGAAAATTTAATCACCCTGACCAGATCCTCAGTTGTACTGGCAACAGATAAAACACAGAGGAGTAATTCATGGACATCATATCTAATGTTCTATTAAACATAGTGTAAATACAGACTAAAAGAGTTTTAAAGGTCTCATGAGAGTCTGACCTCCAACTTTTTTCAGTCACATCATCTATGCCAACATACCACAGGGGCAAGGTAGTCTATGGCTGCTATGGTGGCTTTCAACCACTTCAATAGGCTCTCCCAGGGCATTTCTCACATGCTGGGATGCACCTGGTCAGGAGATGATATTGGCAAAGGGGTTCAAAACTTGGTCTGTGGTGCAAAAATTGTGTAGTTTGACTCATGTCTGCATGATCCATTTGTCATGACACTACCCCTTGCACAGAAGGAATTAAATATGTGATTATCTCTATTTCGTGTATAATATAGCTCATGAATATTTTTTACATTTTTTCCCTATTTATAACATATGCAGATCAGATTATACCAACCTGGATCCTAATTAAAATTACATTTCAAAGAAATTAAAAGAATCAACTACAGGAGGGCACATTTAAATCAGTCAACCATATCTGTGTCCTTTATTGATCCTGAATAATTTCTGTATGATTGGGACATTTTCATTTTCATAATCTCATTTCCGATTACACCAACTTTCAAAGAAGCTTTGATTGTTTCCCTTTTTTTTCTTTTCTTCCCTCACGGTGTCACTACAGGCCACACCTGACAAATCCTCTATGCATCCATGTACATGAGCCTCAGCACAAGGGATGAGGAATTTCTGTTCTGCTGCCTCCAAATGTTGTCTTCTATAACCTGTTCAGGGAGTACAAGAAATGGATAACTGTTGGGTGAGCATAAGTCAGTGTGCATAAGTTTGCATGGCTAGAGGGCTTGTAGGCTTCTCTTCCTACAAAGTTTTCACTTGTGCCCCTGGACAGCATTTATTTTCAGTATGAACGAGGACAAGTCTCAGCATCAGAAGTCTTGCTGGGTAGCAAATGTATCAGAAATTAAACTGCATACTAACTTTCTGTGCTTAGCAGGCAGAGCTATCTTATTAAACTTTTAGAATAAATATTTGTATAAATTGGTGAAGGTCAGCTACAAAGTCGGTGTTATTATCTGGCTTAAAATTGTCACCTGTATAATGTTACCTGAATAAAATGTTCACATGTTCAGGCCCAGTTCTCTTACTGCTCCTCATTAAGGCATAGTTTATTGAAGGTGTTAGCAAATACATGGTTCAAAATTTTATTTAGTGCAAAAAGATGAAAGCTATTGACAGTTTTTATTTGTGAGGGTATACATGACCTCCATCCCAGCTATTTATGTCATACTCTGGCATTGCATCTGTGGGCTGCTAAAGTAGATCTGCTGTAAAAAGATGACCTCTGTGTTATTTATGGGTATAACAGAGGATAATAGTTAAAATGCTAAAATTCTGACGTCCTGACATTTTTATCAACCCCAGTAATACATTTCAGCCAGAAAATGCTGAAGGTGTCAATGTGCAGTTTTTAGATATTGTGTTCTTGTTGGATTTTTTGTAATTCAGCATCTGTAACTGTTGGTTTTGCTTCTGAGGGAGTCTCTTACACCATAAGTACTGCCTCATAAATTCCTGTACAAGCATGTAATTAATCTGTTTAATTTTCAAGAACATTTCTGTCTTCTCATTAAATGGTAATTTCCTGTATCAGAAATCTAATGTCCTCTCTAATCGGAGGATTATATTTCAAGATCAGAATTTTTTTTTTTTCTATGCTAAGTGTATTTGAGAGGTTAGAATTCAGGTAAAATACACAACCTGATTTTTTTCTTATTGCTTTGAAATTTTTACTTCAAGTTGTTTGCAAATTAGTACTTTGACATTTTCGTCACAAAATTGCATACTAACCCTACTCCTCCAGCTGAAATGAAAAAAAACATTATTAAGATTTCAATGCCAAGCTTTTGGAGGCAAGGGCAGGGGAAAAGTGGCATCTTGTCAAAACAGTGTATTTATAACTTGGCCCTTACCTCAGTTGAAGGCATTAAAATACTGCCTGTAGTTGTATGAAAAAATCTGGTGTTTTGCCATATTTCGTATCCAAGGTGGACCTTTTTCTATATTAGTTAAAATCATGCAATGAGGAAATGATGGGTATTGTTTGTTAAATAACTTCAAACTCTGTTGGGGTTTACAGGAAGAAATAGTGTTTTCTATGTTTGGGCAGTTGCAGCTTGCCTTGGATACATGGATTTGCCTCTTTTGTCTGCTGCAGGACAAGTTATCAAAATTGAATTTATGAAGATGGTCACTTGTTTCCATGTTGCTTTGTGTCTTGGAAAGATTCTGAACACTCAGAGCTGAAAGCCAGGGCAATGGGAGCTCAGCTGCTGAGTTTGAGAACAAAAAGTGCTACACAGTGATGTCACAAACCTGATGTCCGAAGTGAATGTGTATGTTTGACCTCAGACTTTTAGGTCTGTGCTTCAAGATGACCCTCATCTCTCAGGTTATTTTGAAAGTAAATTATCTAATGGCTTTGAAGGATGATAATATAATAGTGATTGGGTAATTTCATCTTCAGAGCAGTGTTTGAACTACGCACAGTTAGAAAACAGTGGATACCCGCTGAATGATGAGGACAAAATATATAGTAGCTTGTTACTTGAAAAGAATCCTCCTCCAATGTGTCATGCAGATGCTGTACAAACAAACAAAAAGTTAAAACACATTGAATAAAACAAAAAACATAAGAAAGCATACTGACAGCTACATAATCATAGTGGAAATATCTAAGATGAAGTTCTCATTCTATGGTATGTGTATCACTAGTGGTATGAAAACTATTTCAAAGTGGTCTTCAAATAAAATCTGAGCATCTGAGCAGAAGAATGTCTCCTCCTTCATGTGTGTTCCTATTATTGCATTCCCACAGGAAACTGGAACGAAGATCTGGAATTGTGCCTAGGGA
>VYZQ01063668.1:5308-7808 GCA_013400655.1 Mystacornis crossleyi
TCTGAAGGACTATTAAAGAATGGTAGTAATGGTCAAGGAGCTTTTTTCCACCCTGCACAGCTGCACCAGAGCCAGGTATAATCCTGACCCAATGGATAAAACAGGCACAAGGGCTACTTATGCATCGTTAGCCTTACAGAGGAGGATAAGATGCAACTCCACGTATCCAACTGGGAATTCCTGCTGTGCCTTGTCTCAGGTGCTGCACCCACAGGAGCTCAAGTGCAACACAGAAAAGCTGGATTTCCAACTGCAACCTGCTCCCAGGCTTTGGCTTTTGATGGTTTCTCTTGTGCACTGCACTGATTCACACAACACAGCATCAGTGGGAACAGAGGAAGAAAGGAAGGCAGCAAAAACCCAAAACAATTCTAAAGGCCTAAGTATTTTGGCCAGATAAAACATAACTAGACACAATACCCATTTTTCTACAACTTTGGGAAATTCTGATTTTTGTTTGGGGTCCTTACAAACAGGCTTTTAGAAGACAGCATTGTGCACAATATTTCTTTGTTTTGAACTAAGGTCTACACGATATGATCATTACCTGTGTGCACAATGGGAACCCTAAAATGTGTTTATAGACCCCTGCAGGAATCACCTCAGCCACCAGTGAGCCGCAGCTACTACTGGGAGAAAGGAGAGAGTAGTCTGAAGCAGCACACTGTTCAGAAAAAGACTGCATGCCTACCCAGAAAACATTTGAGAAGTACCCGTATTTGATGGGCAATGTGGCCAAGAAGAAGTGTGGTAAAATCTCTTTCTCACCCCACAAACTCTCCACTGCTTCAGCTATGCAACAGCACGGGACCCTTTTCTTTTTATTTTAGTTATCTTTACTATGAAAATATGAAGAAAGTAGATAAATAATTACAACACTCTAAGAATTCAAATAAAGTAAAACAAAACATTTTCTCCTCTATTAATTAAGGTAATCAGCTGCTATTAAGTGCAAACAATTTAAAGTTCAATTTAGTGAGACTTTGAACCTCCTATCCTTTCACAAGCTCCACAAGTGAAATATCTACCAATTTTAACAGCCTTTAAAAAAAGCCTGTAATAATAAGACATTATTATTCAAATTCTTTGTATGACATAGTCAATATCAAGTATTTTAACTGTTATTTAGTTAAAAAAAGAAATTGTTTAATACTAACCAGATTCCCAAAGAAAGTTTTGTATTTTTTAAGAAATTCACTAAGGTATGTGGCCTAGGCACTAAAAAGAGTCAGAAAACCTTAAAAAGTCATTGTCACAGGTGAAACTTACACCACTTCATCACTCAGTTTGGAGAGATCAAGCAGCAGCAGTCCCTGCATGCAGCACTCTGAAACTGCATCAGTTGCAAAGCAAACCACAAACTCCCCCTGTGTTTTGGTTTCAGTTCTGTAAAGCACCAAAAATTGTTAAAAAGAAATAATCTGCAATAACTGAGGATCCTCGACTATCCCGCTTCCATGGGAGGTTACAGAATACAGCATCTGCTCTCTAACAAGGAGAAGCATGCATATCAAAATCAATCATAAGGGTAAAGGTGAAGAGTGCCCAGGCTCTGAATTGCCCCATATTTCTGAGTGCTCAAAGTTCAGTGTTAGTAATTTTAAATGTGTCAAAGAACATAATGAAGAACAACTATCGAAATACAAAGGAAAACACAATCAGCACATGAATCAAAATCTCAGATGAAGTTGTTTCCAAATAATTAGAAAGTACAAAGACCAAAGGTCTAAAATGCAGGCTTAAAATAGTGTCACTGATTTCAAATATTTTTACCATTACTCTGTACATCCAATTAGATCGCCTGCAAGTGATTTTAGCTAAAATACTGAGATATTCTTTTATAACTCGTAATGCAGTATGTTTACCATTGAAATATACAGTGCCTTATTGTGGTTTTCATCTCTGACCTATTTTTTCCTATATATTAAGGATAAAACATACAGTTTGCATTTGTAAAGAAGTCTTGTCTTCTCAAACAATGTCAATTTTTGCTCAGGGTTATATTTTGTAACAGTTTCCCACTTATGTTTATTGGTAATAATTTAAAATAGACAAGTAAATAGTGCATGATATGTGCAGCCTATTACTTCTAAACCCAGATTTGAACAGTTTCATTTTCTCATGGACATTTGTTGAGGGCTCTGTTAACAATTTCAAAAGCATTGCATACAGAACATAATACGTACATGACATGCACACAGCTTTGCAGGCAGTTTAGTTGGTACAGCTATCCTCATCACCACGAGCCATAAACAAGACAGTTCATTGCCTGTGGTTCTAACCCAAATATGAATAGAACTGAAAAGAAATGTATCTTTTAGTCTCGGAATTATGACACAGACATAGAATCATTACAGACTTCTGAGAATGGGTCGGATCCTCAGACACTCTAAATCAGAGTAGTTGTATTGAGGTTAACTCAATCATATTTATTCATCTAAAGATATATCCTTAACAACTTTTCTTGGCATTGAAAATTTACTTTGGGTCTTTTTGCAGT
>VYZQ01063668.1:12808-22254 GCA_013400655.1 Mystacornis crossleyi
TTAAAAGTCCTGCCTGGAGCAAAAGAACTAAATCTTTTATGCTTCCAAGAGAGAGACTTTCACACTGAAGAGATTTTGGAGTAGTTTAGAAGGAAGTGTTAAAGTTTGAAGTTCTGTCTGTCCTCCAGGACGGGTCAGTCCTTACAGGTCGTGGTGCTGCTTCTATGCATCCCTTTGGAACGATGTCTATACATCGGTGCTGCCAACCTGCTCCAGAAAAGTCTGCATTTCACTTGTGCTGACTACAGAGAGGGACCGATCTATGTCTAGATGAAGCAAATGAAGAGATGCCAGCTGACTGAAAAGGCTTTAAGATGCGACACATGCTATGCCAAAGTATTTGGTGGCAGTGGGGATTTTCTGTGTAAGAGACTGGGGTGATCCCAATCGTGAAAAATAAGAAATATTTTACAATGAAATCATGATAGAGCAGGGAAACAAAGGAATTGGTTGTTATTTGCAGTTGTATTCTATGTATGTCATTTTAATAAATTGTGGGATATGACAGTTGGTGGTTTACTGTCAGCTCACCCATAATGAACCAGCATACAAATAAAAGATTTAGTTTCCACTCCCCACCTTTCACAACCTGAAGCAACGAGGACAAAATGGAACAGAAATGGAGCTCCCCTTGTCCTCTGCACTTTGACAAGCATCTGGGGGGCAATGTACAAGAATACTGAAAAGTCCTTCCTCAGCTGGAGAGAACGTGGGCTGGGAGAGCGCTAAAACACAAGCAGGAGGCTGCGGTGAGGAGCTCCCACCCTGGGGCTGGGGTGCAGCGCCTGACGGGCACAGGGGCGCTGGCAGGGGCCCAGAAGGAAGGTATGGACACTGCAGGGCTGACAATCCTGCCATGTTTATGAGCGGTAAGCTCCAGGAAATGTTCCACATAGCCCTCATACTTCTGCCTTCAGACTTCAACGCACACGCGCGCACACACACAGCGCCCCTTCTTAAATTTCCTTTGCAGTTTCCATGTTCTGGTCTTTCCCCCCTCAGGAGCTACTTCTCCCCACAGGCTCTGTGCTGGGCTAAAGCTCTGCCCTGCCGTCCATAGCAGCCAGTTCCATGCACCGGGCACAAGGCATTTAGTCGCTGATTTGGGGAGACATGGCCGGAGAATGAGATGTACAATATTGACCAAGTGGTCTCACTGAAGTTATCGCTGATCTAAAAGATAAGATAAGGAGTTCGTTACATATTCCCTGCTCTCACAGAAAGCACCGTTTCCAGGTCCAATGCGTCACTTATCACCTCCTTTGAGGCCTATAGATGTACTTGTAATAAGATTAACAAACTCTAATCTCAGATAGCACTGAATAAATAGTCAGCTTGGGTAAGAAAAAAAGAAAAATAAATTCCAGGAGGTAACTTCTTGTGGCTCTGGAAAGACAGAACATCGCTCTGGGAACTGAACCTAACAGCAAAATTAGGAGAAATTCCACGTGAATCTGGATTTATATACACATGAACATCTGTGTGTAGATACATAAGTGTATGTGTCGACGTGTACATATGTTTCTTTGTCACACATTTATTATATATTAGATTCAAGTCCTAACTGTGCAAAGAGAATGTGATCTATCCTTGTGGCTTTTTTCCCTGTGCCCTGTTGTCCAGATGTAAGCTGTGAAACTCATCCAAGTTCCTTAGAACGGGGAGTGTGGAGCCAGGCAGTTCAGGCTGAGCTGTTCCAGTTATCACTCCACTGAAAACGAACAACAAATTCAAATAACAGAGGCTGTGTTTGATTCTGGATCTTTCTGGGTTTTCTTTCTCTAGTTCCCACCCCCACAGTCTCACCTCTCTCCCACCCTTCCCTACTCACCATAAAGTTATGATGCCCTTTGCTATAATAATGAATGGAATTCCCAGATTATTATTTTAGGGGTTTAACTGATTCTCAGTGTTTTTCATGTGTTTAGCACTTATACAAAGAGGCTTTTTCATATGTCTTTCAGCAAATATACAAATAGGCTTGGAGTCAGTATTCATTTTAATAGTTTCACCAGATAGTCACATTTATTTTCAGAGATTTTTTTTTCTCATCGCACTTTTGCATCGTTCTGCATGCAGCTGTACTACATATCCATCTATAAACCTGGACCTAGCATCAGCAAGTAGAATAGCTCCATCCTTAAAGTAATCTTTTTATACAAAGATTTATACCCACACAATGCTCATTGCACAAGACTCTAAATATATATAAGAGCAAGACTGTTGGAACCTCACTTCCTCTTCTGTGTGTTATTTATTTCCAGGTAATCTCAGCTGAGAGCTTTCTAATGCTGTCACGTTGGCCAATTTTATACTGGACATTTTTCCCAATACAGGTATGTAGCTATTTGCCTTTTCTTTGCCTCTCTGTAAATGCCATATGGACAGAAATCATTGAGTCACCAGATCATACATTTATTTTTCTGATATATTATGCTGTTTGATGTCATGTTGACATGTAATTGATGTTGGTTTTGCTTTTTTTTTTTGTCTTTGTTTTGTTTCTTGGTTTCAATAAAAAGAGAATTTAAAAAAGGCTGTAGAATGATGACTTAAGTCACTGACAGACATGAACATAGTATGCATCTCTTTTATGATGTGCTGCTGAGTAAATGGGTATATTTCTAGCTTTAGATAACATATAGGAGACCTCTGAATTTTTACTGTATAGTGAAGTATTTGTATAAGCCTAGCCTATAACCTCAAAAGAACTTCTTTCACTCACAAGAAGTACATACAGAACATGTTTTCAATAAGGGCTTAACCCATGATTTAAGAGTCAATAAAGAAAGATTTTCCATAAAGAAATGGGAAAGCAACAATAGAAATAAAATACAACATAGCAAAGATTAAATATGTTCCATCAGCACAACAGAGTCTTTGTACAGTAAAGAGCAGAAGGGGATGATTAATAGTAAAATGGTATATATGTCAAAAGAAAAATAAATGCAATTTAGACAAAGTACACACTTATTAACAGAGAACATCATTTACGGTTATTCAGATGGGAGGAAGGCAAGGATGAAACTAGCAGAGAATCTATTTCACAACGTGAAGTCACATTCATCTTGGTTCAGGCTTCCCCCCCTTTACAGCTGCAAAATAAAAATCCTGGTGAAACCCTTGCTGACATAAAATTAATGCCTAAGTGCCCAGCGACTTCAGCAGAATCAGGATTTCACTCAAGATATTTTAAGGTGCAGCTTTACTGGGCAGACCTCGTGGATCACTGATGGGAATGGGTCCACACTTCCCCCTAGTTCCCACTGCAGTCACCACCAGCTCCAACAGCCCTGGCACCAGACCTTTCTAAGGGGGACCTGAGGCTATGGAGTGCTTCCCAGCCATCCTCCTTCTGAACGGCTACTAACAGGGTCAAGGCATGCCTAGGGCTCTCCCGGGGGGCTTTACCAGGAACTGGCTTTTGGGACATGCGGATGAAAGGCGGGATGGAGGCGCTTTGAAGCAAGCCCAGAGACCAGGTTAAGCATAAACCAGTGAAAGACACATTCACGTGCCTGATGGACCGAATGTCTGCCCAGCACCTATCAGAAAGTTGTCACCCGACACCAGCTGAAAGGTTGCAGAGGAACAGTTCCAGCATGGTAATATACCGTGAGAAGATTTTGGGAACACCTCCTCTAGATTTGCCAGAAACCTAATGAATACGACCAGATGCAAACTTAGTATCTTAAACATGCCAAGTTTTGAGCTAGAAAGATAGAAGTGTGTTATCAGCTTGTATCACTCTCTGCAGAGACACAGGGCCCCCTGAAGGTGCCCCAGCAGTGTGCCAGTTCAGCCTGTTTGTGGAAAACACCTTCCACAACGAAATACAATTACAGCCAAATACATAAAAAATGGGAAAATACAAGACAGAAAGAAAATGACCCTTTCATTTTGCATGCAAGAAACATTCTATATGATATCTCCATAAACTCTGCGCACAGTGCTCTAATATTTCCAAATAAACCAAGACAAAATAAATATCTTTTTACAAGGCAGGGAGGAAAGGTAAATTTTAAATCAAGCAGAAAATTTGGAGAAGTTGCAAATTAAAAGAACATAAACTTTTAAACAAAAGTTTAAAACATTAATGTTTGTTCCATATTAATTCTAGAAATTTCTACCACTCCTACTTTGCATACATAGTTACACACAAACTGGGAAAGAGAAACAGAAAGAAAACAAGAGTTAGAATTCCTCCAATAATTACCTGGAAAAGAGCCTTACTCTCATGATCTATGGTCTCACTAGAAACCAGACAGGGAATTAAAGCCTATAATTCATAATATGCATGGGTTTACGGCATGTGAGATAGAAACGTGGACAGAGTGGTAGATCTGAAATATATATCTCAAAACGCCCGTTCTCAAAGCTCTTTTTTAACTACCTCTCTCAAAATCCTAAAATGTCCCAAAAATATTTTGATGTTGGTCTAATCTATTCTGTGTGACCCTTGCAGAAATGATTCTTTGCAGCTCTGGCAAGTTTCTTTCTCTACCATTTTTGTGAGATGAATGACTCCTTCCATTTGCAAGGAAGTTCTCAGGATCTCTGCATTATAGGACTATTATTATCAGAACTCATTGAGCTCTTGCTGTGTTCACAGATTTAAATCTGAAAGCCAGAAATTATAAACATATACCTCATTCAAGATAGTACACGCAAGCACACATTATACAAATTATTTCTGTAGTGTACATCATAGCTACAAAAAGAATGACATCAGAAACCTTTATTAGCATCAGACAAGAACGTCAAACCCTAAATCAGCTCACACAATTTCTCTTTCTCTAAATTCCCTTTGATTTTTTTGCCTCTTAAATCCAGTTGCTGTAAAAGTTGGTGCTAGATGCTCCTGAAGTCACACAGTAATTTACCCATCCAGTTCATACCTTATTATCCTGATATAACATTCCATATGGCAGTTCGATGGAACACCACAGAGACCACCTATGCATTGCCCAAATTGCCTGCCATCTTGACACTCCTACAGTTTTAATACCAGTCATCAATTGATTTCAGGGTTTTATACTTTTTGAAAACAGGTATTTCTGCGCCTCCTAAGGAAACTTCAAGTCTGTCTGCACTGCAAGACAGGGATGGAAACATTTAAACAGAAATGCTCCAATGTAATCCCAGCAAGAAAAACAGTCGCCAGGAAGATAATGAATAAAAATAACTCAAAACTAAACTGAGCATTCCTACTTTCTAAGATTTTAGGTGGAAAATAACACTGTATCAACAAGGCCAAGTAGTTCCCTCTATGAATGAAAGAATTAGAAGACATGAGCAGGTCAAGGAAATACATAAGGATGAAAATCTTAAAAGGAGAGAGAATCCTTCTAATTATACTATGAACAAAGTCAATAAACATGAAGCAACTCCCTATCCTCCTTCAAAATCCCAGAGTAGTATATAAATTATTTGCAATATTATCTCTTTAGCAACGCTACAAATACACATTTTATTAACAATCCGTTCCCTGTAATTCTAAGAACAATGAAGTAAACTGTGATTCCCACATAAGTGTATGTCTAAATTACACACAATAGTCTCACTAAAGAGTATCCAGGCTCTTAGGAAAGTTCCAAGCAGGTGATCTGATTTTAACCCTGTCATACTTTTAAGCAAATGTAGATTGACTTAAAGTAAACATTGCAGGAGGGACCTCATGCTCTAGGCTTCACCAAGCAATCAGCAAGGAATCTGACACGCTACAGAAAACCTGCAAAATCCAGCAAATAAATCTTGTAACACCCATTCAGTATCCTACGAAGCACACAGTGGGGAGCTGACACATTATTAACTGACTGTAATTTTCACAAACTAACATACTAAGAGCTTTATGACGTACATGTGGTGAAATATATTTTTATCTAATATAAATGCTCATGTTTTGAAAGCACGTTAATCAAGATGCTTCAAATAAATCAATGGGTCATGTTTGTTTTTAAGCTAGTAGCATCAAAAATATTAAACATTACAGTAAGAAGATCTGGGAAATATCTCCATCTCATGACTCTAACGAAATCACAAGCTTTTGACGATGCAGTAGTTATGTGTAACACAACAAAGGGACTGACTTGAGCAACAGGAAGGATAACCTTGGGACAGGCAATTGTCACAAAGTGGTGCTTCCCTCGAATATGGGGTTTTAAATTAAATTATATTTTATACAAACTTGCTTAAACCCTGCTCTTTCAGTGAAAGCAAATCCAAAAGGAACAATGCAGGTTCCAAGGAAGCTCCAATGACATCCAGAAGGAAAGAATTGAAGAAGATATGACACCGACGTCAACTCTCAGCTAAAACATATTTCCTTTTGCCTTGGTGAAGATTTATACAACTTTCCAGAGACAAACCTCACCTGCCTCTCTCAGGAACAGCAGAAAGCACTCCTGCAAGTGACAGAACACTGGCTTTTGAAGCCTTTCATTGTTCTGCCACTCACAGGAATAACTTGAGGTCCCAAAGGTTCATAGAGGAAAATGGCACTTTGCCAGCTCTCATTACTGCCTGCCAACCTGTAGATAATCTTCTTGTACTGTACTTCATCTGATACTTTCACATTTACAACCCTTTACAATACTCAGCAGTTTCTATTTAAATAGAGGTAGACAAGATTAAAAAAATAAATCTGAAGTAGAAAATACAGGCTAGATGTGAAAACTGAGAGCATTTGCCTCACTATTGTCCATTATTCTTTAATGTATCATTCTCTTTCTGCATGTAGGCCAAAAAAATAAATCCAATGTAAACACAAAAGGCAAATACCTTTTGAAGGCCAAGCAAATATTTGAAAAGCAAAATAGAGATTCTGCTTTTATCTCCAGATCACCCTACAATTTAATGGTTAGTGGAGAGGGGTTTCTTTTTTCCTTTCTTTCTTGTTTTTCTTTTTCTCTTTAATTCAGGGAATGCGGCAGGGGCAGGTCCACACCTCATAGCTCACAGAATGGTTATCAACCTATAAACCAGAACAATGGGATAACAAAGGTCGGGTAACTATGCCGTATTTGTTACAGAGAGCAAAATTGGCACTATCAAAAACTATAAGGCAACAGACCAATGTATTAAAAATCTTGATCCAGTATTATTTCTAAATTATGAAAATTACATGCCTGACCTCATAGTCTGATGTCTGTAATTTACAAGCAAAGTGCAGGTGCCTGTATGGAGCTTAATGCTCTTTTATGAGGTTTCATGAAATTAAATTAATACCACTCCATGGACTAGAGAGAGAGACTTGGGTCTTCAGCTATGACAATGGTATTAAATAGCACTGAAGAGAAGAAAGGAAAGATTATCTGCAAGCTAAAATGGTAAAGCCTGCAAAACATCACCAGTGAGTCCACAATCACCTGGCAGGAAGAGTAAATGACTCAGTTTTCAAAAAGGTTTTTAAGTGGGAATAAAGCTGTTGAAACCAAAATGGAACACAAGTCCCTTTTTTTGCCCCCTTATTACTACTCCACGATTCTCAGGTCGCCACTGAACAAAGATGCACAAGCATTCAGTAACTCAATATTGATACTCTCAGGCCAATAGCAAATATCTACCAATCACACATGAATCCCAGCAATTCCACAAAAACTTTGTAACATCACATAGTGAGAACAAGAACTTTGTGAAATTGTATGTAAAAAAAACCCTAAATTATCATTAACATGAAACAATCAGTGGTAATGTTATTAAAAATATTGATGCCACTTTTGGGGTTAATCGCTTGCCCACTGACTTCAGAGATGTAAGAAAACATTTCATATGTGTTCAAGCTGAAAAGTATGTGTACTTTATTGTCTTTTATTGGGCAGAAAAGTGATAAAAATTTCTTATAATTAAAGAAGTCTGAGCAGCAAAATAGGATGAATACTAGGAAACAGAATTAATACTTTTTTAGCCTCGTAAGAAACATTTACAGATAAAAGCTATTAAAAAAATCTATTTTCTAACAATCACAGAAAATCTAATTAAACATCTGAAGGCTATTTTGATTAGGTTAATTTTCAGCTTTCACAATATAATATCACATTAGAAGATGATGATACTCTACGGAAGACAGTAACAGAAACAATGAGAAAAGGAATTATGTTCCAGACTACTACATAAATTAGGAGACATCAGCGCTTCATGGACTACAACAGATATTGCCAGGAAGGTAATTTTTAAAAGATTTTTCTCCTGAAGCTTTTGCAAGAAAAAAAAGATAAAAAATAATTTTTTTTAATTGGCAAAAATATTGATAATATCTCTATAATCTCTGAATACAACTCTAATAATATCTTAGCTAATAATTAAACATGTACAATGTCCAATTCTCTATTTATTTAATAATAGAAATCCTGCAAGTGCAAGGTAGAACACAGGGATGGCCACAGGCCCATTGGTATGCTAGAACTGACCTTCACATTACACAGATAAAACTGCCAACAATGGCCTGCAAGTGCAAGGTAGAACACAGGGATGGCCACAGGCCCATTGGTATGCTAGAACTGACCTTCACATTACACAGATAAAACTGCCAACAATGGCCTGCAAGTGCAAGGTAGAACACAGGGATGGCCACAGGCCCATTGGTATGCTAGAACTGACCTTCACATTACACAGATAAAACTGCCAACAATGGCCTGGAAGAATCATAAGCACTCTCATCTACTCCTGATTTTATGAAGTCATTCTCAATAATTTTTCTGATAGTGTATTTGTCCTCTAAATTATAGACTGTCATCTATGAAATCAGAATTATATGGAAGACAGACAGTACTTTTAAGGAAGTGTGAAGCTTTGTGCCTAATATTAGTATGAAAATTACATGGGATATTACTGTGCCAATGACCATTAGATGCATATATGTGTTCCCCTATATATTTGCACATGTAGAAATACATATAAATAATGAACGAAATGGACTTGGAGCCGTGTGTGTGTATTTGTGTGCATGCTTGTATACACAGACACATAAATGTGGATAAAAGTTCTCTAACCTGCATATAATTATATGTTGTTTAGACTGACACACCTATGCATAATANGCTGGTGCCAAGTTTTCTTTCTAATTTATTCTCTGAAAACTTCAATTTTAGGAAAATGGGAAAGTGACATTTCTCATACAATGCAGAAATTATTAGTGATACCAGTAGTTGAAGTAGGCACTTTTATTCATTTCTTTTTTTACTTGCAAAGAAAACAAAACAGCTAAAAGCAGATAGCAGGAGACAGAGGACCCAGTAACTTTGGATTCCATGTCACAGCTGTAGGGTGCAGAAGAGAATAACCCTAATGAGGTCCATATACTATCTTTAGAACTATATCAGTACAGCTCAAAGCAGACTCTGATCCTCCCTAAAACACAAAGCTGCTATTACTGATTATTGTTTTCGTTGACTTCGACATCAATTCCAAAACTTAGCTCTTTCTTTGCAATAGGAAGTCTAGGCCAG
>VYZQ01063671.1:3346-20374 GCA_013400655.1 Mystacornis crossleyi
GAATATTTAGTTTGCATCTACCAAAGATGTTTTTTGAGACGACAGTAGTATTAACTCCACTGCCTGATACATATTTTAGTAATAATCCATGATATATAAATAATTTGCATTAAAGTTTGCATTAAATGAATGGCTTATTTTCATGAGCATTTTTTCTTCTTCATAATATGCAAATATTTATCACCTTTTTAAAATCTCATTTTTATAAATAGCAAAAAATTTATCACCTGGTGATAGGTCATAGGAAATATATATTCAAGTGAAATCAGTTACCTGTGGATCTGGTTGTTTCTGAAGCATGTGCATGACTGAGACATAAAAATCCATTTTCAGGCAAGTTGTTTAATACCTAGTGGAAAATAGTTGTGCTAGTTGAGCAAATATCTTCAAAAATCTTAAGAGTAAAAATTCTGCCTTATTAGGTCAGACTGAAGAGTGAGATAGTCCCACAGGTTGAAAGAAATCAAATACAACATGTAGTGGGCATATCATTCTAGCACCCAGCGTCTACCAGTTTAGGGCTTTCTTCTGCAAGGAAACAGGTCTTGTGAGCACTGACAAAGGCCATTTTAAGGGGAATTCAAGCCATGGTTGCTGCACTTATTATTCTTGGTCTCTTTGCCAGCAGACACAGTAACCCATGGTGGCTGTGAGGACCTGTTGTGCACTGTTTAACACACACAGTTGTGTCACACCCCAAAACTTAAAATTGGCTGCATCTCACCATCAGAAAAAGGGATTTCTTCCCTCATTTCCCTGAGGGACCTGGCAGTGGAGTAACCGCTGGGGATGGTGTGCTCAGCACTGATGTTGTCAGCTCCCCCTTTGACTAACACTGTTACATATAACCCAAATGTCTGAAAAAAATTAAGCTAATGAAAAAACATCAACTCTATGTTCTCTGCCAGAGTTGCCAGGGCCTCAAAAGCTGGGCATCAAAGCCTGGGGAGAGCACTGGACTCCAACAGGACAGCTGATGGAGAGTTTTGATGCATCTTTGAACAGCGTAAGGTTTCTAGCAGAGGTTAAGATCTCATGTGGAATTTTTGTTATTCTTTAATGACAATCTAGTTACTATGGAAAATGAGTATTAGACCAATATGACGACAAATACTGATGCACATTTTCCACTGTCCCGAGAGCTAATTCTCCTTTCTCACATTCTCTTCTTTGGTTTATTCATATGATATAATAAAACAGTAGTTAACTTTCAAAAACATCGCGTAAATATTGAAAGCAGTATGCAACCCACAGAGCAGTATATCTTTCCATAGTTACAATAAGTCCTACGCAATCCTACAATTAATGTCAGATTTGATTTCTCTTGTGCTTTTCTGTCCTTATTATAGCAATCATTTCTGTTTTTTCTCTCTCCAGTCTTTTTTCAGGCTCTCAAAGTGATAGTTTCTGTGATCATTTACGTGGCATATTATTCTAGTTTTCACTTCACTTCGAAATGATTGTTTCAATATTATATTAAATTGATTTTTCTTCTCTGTTCTACCTCCCACACTCCCATATTGATATCACTTCTTCCACCCTCATTTCCTCAATATTCTTGGATAGCTTATGGATAGAGTCTTCAGCTGAGTAGTGTTTGAACATGGTCACTGGTTTGTTTGTGAGGTGTCTACAGCATGTCTGCTCCAACCACTTGATAGAGATTTTTTATAGCCATATTGGTTTGGCAGAGCCTGTACACATTTCAGCATCATTTTTACATGAAATGTTGATCTCCTCTTTCTAGCTTGATCCCAACACTCAAAATGGACTAAAGAGTGCATTGATCACTGAATAAGTCTGAGAAGGTTGATTTTAAGCAAGAGTTAATACCAGAAGTTAGTACACGGGGATTCATATAAAATAAAGAGAAATGAAATGAAAATATTTTCAGTTCCTGAGTCTGCTTGAAGAACTAAAATGAGGATTCTTTGAATTGTATTTCAAGCTAATTATTTCTTGTTCTACTATCAGGATATTTTTTCCCAGACCCATTTGACTATACTGGCTTTTCTCCAAAAACTAGAAAACATTTTTGAATGAGCATTTTATTATAAATTATTCCAAACATTTTCAGTTTATTATTATGGCCAATATTTTTTGTCTCAGCTTGGTATTCTGTCTGCCCCTAGATAAATTTGTTTTTCCTTCCCTCTGAAAAACCAGTATAATAATTTAGGAGCTAAATAACTTTTCAGTAGACTTGTCAGTGATGTTCAGATTACAGTTTTACTGCTAGGCAAACAGAAACCCACATTTAAAGTGTGGCTGGAGGCAGCTGGATGTTGTTACAAAAGCTGGTGGCTAGAGGGAACTCTTTTTCCTTGTTGGAGATGCTGGATTTAACAGTAAAGGAACTTCTCCTGCAGCAAAGCAGTCCATTAAAGAAAAAGAAGAAGGGAAAAATCCTTGAAACAAAAACATTAGCTTGAATTCTGAAGTGCTCCCAGTTGGGTGTAGGAATGAGGAGAAGTGTCAATGAAATTTATCATTTCTCCAGCTAAGAAAAGGAGAGCCTTTCAATGTCCAGGGACAGTTGTAAGGTCACGCATGACTAAATGCACTCCCAGCAGCCAGCTCCTTGGAAGCTGTTAGAAGAGTTATGGCAGCCTGGGTTACCCTGGCTGCAGGGGTAGATGTTTTGGTTTCGCGCATGTGGGAAGAAAAGACCCAGACCACAAAAAAGAGCAGGGAGTTCACAGAGCAGCAGTAGGTGAGGCATTTAGGTAACAGCTACCACAATTTTAGGCCCCAAGCCAGCAAATTAATTAAGCATGTGCTTAAGTTTAAACATTGAGTAACTCATAGCTTCAGCTGAGCTATTCAAATGTTAAAAGTTTAACAGCTTTAAAGCCTAGAGGCATCTGGTTGCTTAAACTTTGGTGTTTTGGCTCCATCTACACCCCTGGGTACTGCCCGGGGCGGTGGGCACAGGGTGGGTGGGGAGACTTTTTGTTTGGAGAATGCGTTGGGGTGATACTTGGCAAAAGCTAAGGTGTAAGGAAGCCTGACATGTGCACAGTCTCACTCTTGTATGAAACTGGGCTGTGGCCAGCTTGTGTACCTTACACAAGAATTTGGAAGCACTCCTGGTACTATAATGTATAGTACCTAGAGACCTATTTTTTTCTTGCCCATTATTCTTGTTGGATAATGCCCTGAAAGATAATGAAGTAGAGCAAATCAGGTGAGGGGGAAGCAAAGCAAGGATGAAAGATTTGGAGAGGAGATTACAGTGCTGACAATTAGCATAACCTTAATGTCCTGTTTAATGCTACCTTACTCCAGTACTGCTTAACTCCACTAGAAATGGTAAGAAAGTAATGTAAATCTTGCCCTACTCCTCCCTGTTAATTGAGTAACTCTGAAGCCATGAATACCTAACAAGCCTCAACTGTCCTTACATGGACTAGCTACTAGAAGCTAAGGCCCACAGCCTTTTTATGGGGTTACCATCA
Organism: Mystacornis crossleyi; assembly: GCA_013400655.1. Classification (NCBI taxonomy): domain Eukaryota; kingdom Metazoa; phylum Chordata; class Aves; order Passeriformes; family Timaliidae; genus Mystacornis; species Mystacornis crossleyi. Next base: position 6,805 of record VYZQ01063671.1, read on the forward strand.
CAAACACAGTAGGACCCAGGTGTAAGTGTTTCAGCAAATGTTCTTGCAGATGCGCTCCAAATGTTCTCAGCTGTGCTCCAACAGCACAATTTGCCAAGAGCTGTTGAATGTGTCTTGCATTCGCCAGCTGTGGCTATATTGCTAAAAAGCACGGAGTCTGACAGCTCCTGCCTGCCCTTTGTCTACACTGCCAGTTGGCCTGGGCAAGTTTGGCCTTGAGACAGTGGAGTGTAGTCAGGCAGGTGTGGCCCAAGATGTCTGTCCTGAGTGACCGTGCCAGGCCTGTGTTTGCTCACTGCACAGCACACAGGGCTGATCCTAAACATGATCTCTGTTCTGCCCATGGCATGCTATTTAAGTTCTGAGCAGTTCTGAACTGTCCAGTTTTGTCAAATCAGGCCAAAACTCTATCTAACCCTGGCATCTTGCCGTTGGCAGAGGCAAAGAGAAGCTGGTAGTGGAGAGCATAACACTCCTTCCCAGAAATACTTTTCCATCCTGAAACAATTCATGCTTCAGCTACTTAGCCAGATGTGATATTTTTTCCTTGAAAGGATTTATCCTGTCATACCCACATCACCCTGTAGAAGGGAGCTCCACCACACCAGCCTCCTGCTTTTCAAAACTGCCACTGGATGCTTCCTTTTGACATCCTGCAGTTCCACTCACAGAGACCACACATTGCCTGTGCAATGACCCTGCCCTGTGCCTGATTTTGTAGATCTCTGTAAAGTGTCTGTCCTCAGAAAAGTCTCTAGAGAGTAAAGAGTCATAGTGCAGTTACTTATTCTTCACCTGGAAGCTGTTCCATATCTTTGATCAGCTCTGTCACTCCCCTCTTTACTTTTTTTCAGTTCTACTATGTCTTTTTTTAAGATGTGTGTGCCGGGGGAGGGAACCATAACTGCTGAACTAGGTCACATAAAATCTTGGACAAATTCCTGGGTTTCTATTTTAATGTCTCCAAAGCCTTGGCAAAGGTTCAGAACAGTTCAGTTTTCTTCCTCTCTCTCCCTTCAGTAGAGTATGATTAAGGCAAACCTCCCAACCTCCCAGCTCGCCAATGTGAAGCTGGAACAGAGAAGTGCAGCTAGAAACACACTGATGGAAAGATCACTACATTTGGTTCAGGCATTCTTACCATATAATCTCACTCACAAACTGATCAAGTCCCATTTGAAAATAAGCAAGTGGTTTTGCCCCCACCACTCCTACCAAAAGTCTGTTACAGGATCTCACGGCCATAGGAAATCTCCTTTCCACTCTACCTTTCTTCATGGATGCTTGATAAAAGTTTATTTTACTTCCTCTTCTCTTTTTCATTAATATTTATTTCCCTCATACATTTATGGGCCACAAACATGCTCAGGATAATCATGTGAGGTAATCCAGACTATTTCCCTCCGGTCTCTTGCTTGACAGAGTTTCTACTTCTACTTCTTTCTTCCAGCTTTCACCTACATCTGCCCTAGTTGGACATCAGCTTTTTATACTCATCAGAGTATTTTTTCTGAATACTCATGGCCAAAGCTGTAGACAGTCTTCTGGATGAGGACTCATCAGTGTCTTGGCAACTGCAGGCTTCTGGAAAAACCGCACTTGGTTAATCCTAACACGACATCTGCCTTTCTCATTGATAATTGCCATGGTCCTGATGCAATCAGCTAATTTATCCAAATACATTGCCTTGTGTTTAATTATTTTGTCCCTTAAACTTTATTCTACAGTTCTTTAATCCTCTTGAGCTCCAGCTGATAGTGCTAGCCAGATTTTCCTGTTTCTTCTGTCCTGGTCAAAGAGGAGAATTCAAGAACTTAACTGCCACTGCCAAATGTCCTATTACTTGTTAACTTCAGTTGGCTGTCATCATTTCTGTTTATATCCCCACAATTCTCTTCAGCTCTTCTGCCTTCCATTCTCAATCCCAAATAATTAATTGAATTTGAGGACATCTCTAGAATATTTTTAATATTCACCTTTCTTGACTGCATTCTTGTGTCTTTCTTATTATAGCTGAGATAGTGTTTACTGTGTAAATTCTTTTGCAAGCCCTAGTTCAAGCTGTCTTTCACCAAAGTGTAAGTCAAATGGTGGAAATGTTAAACTTAAGTATTTCGTGGGACTTCTTGCCACAATAGACATATTGCTTAGACTTTTTGATTACAAAACATTTTTTAAGCGCATTACCACTCAGTTAAGCATGCTAACTTTTTGCTCTGGTTTTATTTTCTCTCTTGATTTGAACTTGCTGCTGAGTGAAAAGGAAACTCAGCGGTTCTTGTAGTGTTTTATAGTGCCACAGCTGTAAGACAGAGAAAGGTGACACGTGTATTTCCACTGATGCCTTAAGCATATCTCAGAGCAGGGAAACACAGGGTGGTGGCAGTACCTTTGCCTTCTGCAAACTAGAAAGAAGGCTAGAGTAGCATTGGAGTGGCCCTTGTGGCTAAAAAAAGGATTTGTGCCAAATATTGGCACAAATATTCCAAGTAGCATGGCATCTTACTTCTGCTCTAGGAACAACCTTACCTTTATCACTGGGCTTGCAGAATCTCTTCATGAAGATGTTTTTAAACTGAGGGTATGCAGAAGTGCCTCCTGGCTTCAGCAAAGAGGCTGTTTTTGCTGAGGGCTTTGAAGCTTCCAGGTTTATAAACAGGAGAGTTGAAGACCGATTTAATAATAACGTGAATCCTACCCTAGAGCACACAGGCAGGAGTCTCTGTTTAGTTCATAAGAAGAGCAGTGGTAATTTGGAGCATTCAGTGGAACAGAACTGGTCATCCCAAAGCTGAGGCCAAGGCTGTAAAATCTGACACACTTGAGACCTCTGGCTTACAAGGCTTTAGGTTAAGCACATGTGTCACTATTTGCATGCTCTGCACCTAAATTCCATAGCTGCTGTTAGAGCTCATGGATTACAAAAGCTGAGTTACCAAAGTGCCCAGTTGCTGGGACATGTTCTACCACCAGCTTTTAGCGGCCTTTATCTCCATTTCCCGTGTTTATTCCCATGTTTATTGGTATAACACAACCTTTCTTGAGGTAAATAGCAAGATAGATCTTTCCTTCTTAGTGCTAAATATGCCATTTTCGTTCACTGTGCACCATTCTTTTATTATACAGTGTGGCTACCTAAAGATGCCTAGACATTTGCTTAAAATATGTCCTCAGACAATAAGAAAGCAATTAAGTGTAGTTGTGTGCATGGAGCAGAGCCTATCTCCAGGAAGCAAGTGACATTTACAACTTCTTGCCTTCCAAAGAGTGATTTTTGGGCATTTTCATACACCAGAAACTTCTCTTAAATATTTTTAGTCTCAGGATTTTGGGAGGGGATTGAAATATTTCATGCCAGGATTTTCAGAAGGTGTATTGCCAAAAATGTCTGTACAAAGAGGAGGAACTACTTAAAAATAAAGATATTCACTACTTTTAACCCAAATTTCAGCTGTTACACTCATGCTCCACTTCATTCACAGAACAAAATGCCATGCACAAACACACACACCACTTGGTAATTCTCCTGATCCAGATTCTTTTGCAAACATATGGCTGCTGACTGTAAAAATTTAGAAAGACCTCTTACGGAATCTGCTTTTCTCTACTTTTTTTTCCTTTATACTCACTTTTTTCCTCTTCCAAACGACAACAGGCATTTAGTGTATCTCAGAAAACAAGAATTTCCGAATCTTTCTCACCTCTTAGTGTTCTCATCACCTGCAATTATTCAAAACAATAAAACCCTGGCATTTTTTCCTCAGGAAGAAAAAGCTACATTAAGTAAAAGATTTGTGGCTGTGATTGATTACAGACTACAGAAGAACAAGATTATTCTGAAGGAAAAGTCTTACAGATAAAGGGATTATAGTTACTTACACTTGCTGACATGGGATTGAAATATTCCATTTCTGCTTTTGTGACCACTGGGCTTGCTTGTGAAAGCTGGGTGAAAGTGGGTAGAAACAGATTAGAAACACAAATCAAGTCCATTTTCCACAGTCGAGAGAGAACAAGAACAACACTAAAGGAAAAATTAAATGAGATATTTTAATATCTTTTTGTTTTTGAGCTTGACCTTTCATTCTCTTATCCCATTACACTGGAGCTAATGGACCTGCTCTACTCCCACAGGACAATTTAAGCTATTATTAGTAAGAAAGAGTTCTCTTCCTTACATGCTCTTCATCTGAGGAGTGGAGAGGAAAACAAGCAGAGGAAATCTCCTGCAGACCATGCGGCGTGGCTTGGTGTAGCCGCAGCCCCGGGGACGATTCCGGAGCCCCTTGCCATGCCCCGGGCACAACACAGTGGGGCTCTGCCACCCCAACCCCCTCTCCCCAGGGCAGGGGCAGCCAGAGCCACACACCAGCTCTGTGGGAAGGAGGATATGAGACTGCTGTACCCAGCAGAATCGTGCCTTGAGTTCATGGAAGGCACACAGGGAAGGGTTCAGAGCTGACCCAAGCCTCTCTCCTGAAGGACAGCTGCTCTTCACTTTCCAGAGTGGGAGTGACATTTCTTTGCTAGAAATCAGCAGCTGTAGTGTGGCTTTTTTAGTTTCAGAGTTTTTCTTATTTTTCCAAGCCTTTCCTCTCTCCCTCTGCAATAAAGTGGTCATTGTATTTACTCATGCTGTGCTGGAATGTTTTTTTATTTACAATGAAGTAGAAATGATGCCAAGCCTTTCAATGTTAGTTTAGTACCATTTTTCCCACCACTTTCTGTTTGTTTGCTTTAATGCACCTAATTTTTGTTTTCATTCTGTTCTAATTTGTTTGCAGTCATTTTGCAGAAAAACATCTGATGTAGTTTGGACCAAAAGTGGCTCACAGATCACAGTCTGAGTAAGAAAAATTTATTGATCTCCATATCCTTTTGGTAGACTTTTACTTCCTTTGAATTTCTCTTAAGAGTTACACTGGACATCTGCACATCTTGAAGAAAAATCAAAGATAAAAGAGCCTCTGTTCTGATTTATGCCAGCATTTTCTCTCACACATGAACAAGGGAAAAATAAAATCAGAAAAAGAAAAATCCTACTTTATTATATGGGGGGGAGGTGAATTTCATCACTTAATTAAAGATGTAAAAAATTAAATCTTGGTAAACCTCTTTATATTCATGTAGGTGGATAGTCTGTATGCAGTTAACATGGTGTGTGTCAGCTGATACATGTGTGAACTGATCTTAAATGTAGACAAATAGCTAAAACCCACAAATTCCAAAATCTAAAGAGATTAGGACTCAACTTACAAACATACATTCCTAATGACCAGGGTCGAAAAAAAAGAATTATTTAGAAAATAAACCTCATTGCAGAAAGATTTATATTGCACAAGCAACTTCTTTTCAAATTAAATGGCAGGCATCCTTATTACTGGCACAGCTGAGTTTCCCAAGGTAACAAAACAAACTCCGGGAATGCATCAAGGAATGCTCAGGAACTGGCCACCACCAGACAGCAACAAGCCTACAGTGTCTGGGACATGGGCAAGTACTGGAACATAGATCTCAGGCAAACCTCTCACCAGAGCTCCTGATGGAGAGATAAGGAAACTCCCTTTTCTTCTCAGGGTACTGAAGGTTTCTCCTGATATACACTTGGTTTACATGATATTTTTTGTCGTCATGATGTTGATAGAGTGAAAAAATAACACCATAATTTTCAGCCCAGGAAGATTTGGGCAGGAGAGACCATGAATTCCTCGGCCTTTGTTTGGCCTCTGCAATAAATTTTGTTGCACTGAAGGGCAGGTGCTTCCATGGCTTTTTGTTCCATTTCTGATGCAGTAACTTTTACTATTCCGCACAAATGTTTGCTTTTATTAACACCCTGGTTTTGTGAGGTACTTAGGAACCCTTCCATTTTTAAATGTATGAACCTCTTATATTCTTTACATGTTATAAATGTCCGTTTCAGTAGATCTGAAATGTTCCCACCACATTTGTTGAAATTCAGCTCTTTGCATAATCCCACTTTCTATCTAAGCCTTATCAACTGTTTCCTTCTTGTTCTTATCTCGAGTTTAAACCTTTCTTGTCTTCAGGGTGCTCTAGTGCTCCTGTTACTGCTAATGATTTGTGGGCAAAACCACCAGGGTTTTGCACCAGACTCACATACTGGGGTGCAGATACCCAATTCGGAAGCTTTTAGATGTATGAGATTTGGTGAGGGGAATTCCCACCCTTCTTGTCCTTCCATCACCGATTACTGTTACTACTTCTCTAGGAATTTCATTAATCTGATAAGAGTCCATCCTAAACCGTATACTGGTTTTGCTTCTCCTTTGGCTGACCTGGGATTTTTATGTGCTATAAAATTTTTTATGTAATTATAAGCTGCATTTCTTTCAGCACTTAAATTACTCTCCTCTGTGAGATCCAGAGTTTGCTATTGCATGTATTTATAAGGAAATGGAAAGAAACTTGAACATATGCAAAAATTAAGTTTAGAAGTCACAAATTTTTTTTTCTCACTATTCATTCTATCCTAAAAAATAGTGAGATTACCAAAGGACAGTGAGAAAGTCTGAGGGCTACTGAAGAGACATAAAAAATAAAAGGTTATTTATAACGTGGGCAAGATGTGCTCATTTTCATTCTTAGAAATCTCATTATACCCACTCTAAATCTGTTTGCACTGCCAAATGATTATTAAGAATCAGAAGTGCAGATGAGAAGTGATCCCAATTTATGTCAAGACCTGCAAGGAGTTCTGCAGTTTTGTGCTCTACTTTATTTCAAGCACCTCCAGATAAAATGTTCAGGGAGAGGAGGCTGGCATAAAGCATGGGCTAACATACTCACAGTGCAAACCTCAGAACCACTAATAACTTATTCTTTAATAATTGGATTTCTTCGAGTGCTGCTAGCCCCAAAAGGCCAGCTCTTAACTGCTCAACTTTCTCCATTGACTCTAATTAAGGTTTTCCTTGGCTCATGATAGTGGTGAACTTGGAGAACTTTAAAGTTTGGGGTTTCTTAAATCTTCTTTTCTCACCAGGTGGAGTGTTCCTTAAAACCCTGAAACTTATGAACTTTCCAGCACATTTTACAAGATACTTCTGTCTACACGTTTGACTGAAGATGGAGGCATTCCACAAATCCCCAAGTAGAAATCATTTTATTAGCCAGTTTGTGCACTGTATACAGGAGAATATGGGATTATTTGTTAAGAAATTTACTGCCAAAAAATTTATGGCAGCAATATAAACTCACAAGTGTCCCTTTCTGCAGAGGGGGAGTTGACTTCAGTAGCTGTATGACTGATGATGTGACAAAGTGTGATAGGGAATGCAGCTGCTGGAGCAGAAATAAAGAGATCCTAAAAACCAGAGATAGAAGAGAAAAATGTATTTAAAAGGAAACAATTATTTTATTACTGTAGTTATTATTATTATTATGCTAATTAAAAATCCCTTCAAAAAGCCTGAAGATGACTTTTTTCTTGTGTATATTACTTTAAAACAAATAAAAATATGAAAGCGTTCTTAACTATTGTATTAATTATGTCTACCTTTTTGAAACATATTTTTTCCAAACTTTTTTATGCTGTGGCTATGCTGAATTCATTTATTTTATCTTTAATTACAAATCATTCCCTCCTATGCATGATGCTTTTGTGTTTGACATTCTGTGTTTGACAGTGTAAGTTTTATCAGTGATTTGTACTATAAACATAAGGTAATGCTAAGGAAATTCTGTGCTGACATGTTTCTCCTTTAAATCAGACTGGTTATTTTTGGCTTTTACTTTTTGTCATTTTTAGCTTTTTTTTTTTCCAACACCCTCTCTCTCCTTTGCTTCATCCTGTTTTCTCTCCTCCTACTCCCAAAAGCGTGGCGAATTTCCAGTTTGGATTTGAACTTCATAGCTGGATACTCTCTCAAAAACCAGCTGAACCAAAACTCCAGACTAAGGCTGAGTGAATAGTTAATGGACATTTCTTTTCTTTTTTGATGTGAAAAACCAAACCCCTCTCTCAGAACTTTATCTGAAGTCAAATGAACCTTTCCATTCCATCTCAAAAAATGCTTCAGCTTAGAGTCTGTTAATTTAATTTTGTTTTTCTTGTACTTTTGTATTCAATTTAGGCAACTTTGATCTCAAATCACTGTTTTGAAACAAAACATTCTGTTTTGAAATAAATTGAAATGAAGTATTGTAACATAAAAAGCAAAAGCCTCCACCTTCTTTGGCCAAAGATATTTACGACACTTGGCAAAAAAAAAGTGAATTGTTTTGATCAACCTAGAACCTATTTGCTTTCTCAAATAAATAGTTTTCTTGCAGAAAAAATCCATAAAGTCTCCACACATATTACGCAAATATAGACTACCTGTTTTATCTGTAAGTGTACGCCTACCTCTGTGTAATTCCCTTCAAATTTAGTTATCCTACACCAATAACAGCATGTAAGATACAAATGCTCATTTCCTTTTCTACAAAGACAAAACTCGAGGATAAGAATTTGGTAAGAACAACTGGGCATGGGGAAAGGCTTCTCCATCCTCCCTGTCCTTAGAGGACAGGAGACACAGGGTTCCTGCGAATGGTGGCTCAGGTTTCTCCTTCCTCAGTACCTTTCCTGACAGCAAAAGTCAACCTGGCTTTCACTCAGGTGGCAGCTGGGGCATTTTTTTGCTCCTCCCAAAGAGCAGAGGCTCCTCAGCAGAACTGAGGCAGCTGCCTGCATTGGCCCAGAGGGGAGCAGCCCAGAGCACAGCCAGGGATGTGTGCCCAGGGAGCGCAGCCGGGCGAGGGGCCACAGCTCATCCGTGTGCGGCAGCCCAGCGTTGGCCCCCAGCCCTGCCAGCCCAGCCTGTCCTCAACGCTGCTGGGGGGAAACAGGCTCCGCTACGGAGTCAGCTGTGGGAACAATTTCAACAGGTTTTTGGAGGAGATGACCTCCTCTCTCCACTGACTATAAAGGAGTGAACTAGGCTTTGAGTGATATAAAATGACCTTGTCTGTAAAAGGAGGAGCCAAGAAACTACCATTCGCCTTTTCTCCTTTAATAGTTGTACTAAAATAAACTCTCCCAAGTTATGGCTGATAGCATGGAAACACTTCAGTTTAAACTGGTCAGTGCTCTGAGGAGTCGGGGCCATGGCTGGATTTGGGATACAGCAAGAGCCTCTTCATCACCCAGCACACTCTAAAGCAGCCCTCCTAATATTTGTACAAAGAAAAACACCCTTTATCGTATGTTTCAGCATTTATATTTCTTCTCAAAGGTAAATTAAGATGTTGCTTTTAGAGCTAGTTCTGTTTAATGTTATTCAGATTTCAGTTTCAGCTATTTCACACCTTTCAAATTCATAAACGTGAACATTTTGAAGGATGTTGTTTGGATTCCTTTTGGCTTTGTGGTATCTGGCTCTGTTTTTGTTTATGCCTTGCTTTCTATATTTTTGACTTTGACTTCTGATTTCTTTTATAGTATTTGCTTTTTTTTTTTTATTCTCCATATTCTCTGGCTGAAAACCGGTGCATTAGAAACCCTTTGAAATGGATACGTGCCATTCTGTACCTATGGTTGGGAGTTATGCCAGCTTGAAGCTGAAAAAATAAAACACAGAATATGTGATAAAAGCATGCATATATAAAAAAGCAGAAGCATCTCTTGATTTCATTCTATATTGTGGAGAACAAAAATATTTTCTGCAAACTTCGATGGAGAAAATTACCCTATAGTAACAATGATTTGCCATACCAGTCACTGAAGTTTGCATCAAATAAAGCAGGTACTTGGACTTTCTGCCTCCAAGTGATCTTCTCACAAGACACTGGCAGGAGAGGAACCACATTACCTTTTTGTGGAAAATTTCGTCTTTGACCTTAAATATTTTTGGGAATATGAAGATCTCATCCAAGCTGTTGCTGTTACCATCCTTGCTGCTGTGGGTCCGTTGTGACTAGTTTAAATGCCAGTCCCTTTTTATTTTTTTGACAGGAGAGAGTTTAGACCACAATTTTGGGGCCAGTTTTGTTTGTGACTCACCAAAAAATACCATAAATAGTTAATATTTGGAATTCACAAATGGAGAAGATGAAATAACAGAAAAATTAAATGGCTTGCCAAAAGGCAAAGATAGAGTCAATGGCAGAGCCAAGAAAGGCACCTTAGACCCTTGTTTTAGCATGTAACTCTGGCCAAGACAATACAGCCTTCAAAGCGGAAAACTGTATTTTGTAAAACTGGTTATTATTTTGAATATTGTGGCTAAAGTATGTTTCTGTCAAATTTTGGAATAGCTTGTGGTTCCTTACCAAGAGAGCCCTGGTTTGAATCACCTCTAGGGACTGATACATTTCAATCCCAGGGATAAAAATGTTACAGACTTTGGAAGTACGTGCCAGATATAAGATCACAAAAATGTGAAAGCTGGGTCCTGTTTCTAGTCAGAAAGGCTAGATATGGGAAGTCTTTGCTTGTCTGCTCTTGAAAAGGAGAAGTATGTTTTTATTGGAATCCAGTGGCCCCTTTACTTTGGTTTAAACTCGTGCCACTATCTACATGTCAAATGTAAAATATAGTACTTAGATTTCAAGGATTCAGTTCTACTCATGAAAGTAGAAACACAGAGGGTTGTGGCTCCCAACATTTCTTGATACACGTCTCTACTCAGCAATATTCCAGTAGAGGTGCAGATACCAGAATAGGGACTTCAAGCTTACTGACAAAAGTCTTTCTTTTCGCCCTTACTTCTCTTCACGTCTTCAGATGTAGGTCTCTGACCACTGGCTGCTGGCAAACCACAAGCAAACGGCAAGGGGCTAAGGCGGGTAATGTTTACACCCTGGTAGAAATGTAATTTCCAGAACAAGATTTCTTTCCTTACCATAGGAAGAACTAGGTCCAAAAGAAGGTGTTGGACTGAGATGCAGACCTTTTTTTAGTGAGACTATAACTAGCTAACCATTGCCTAAGTTAATCCATTACCATTTGGCAGCTTTAAATCACAAAGGGAGCTCTCATCCTAAAACAACCTTTAGAAAATTTTTCATTAAAAAATGCCAGACATTTAGTTAAAAGCTTCATTCTGAATGTGATGGGCTCAAAGAAACTTCTGACCTGCAGCAGGTCCATGGCTTAAGCTAAGATGCCATCTCCCAGTTCCCACTTTAGTTTCCTTAGATGCCACTGGGAGAATTCTTTCATGGTTTCATGTCTACCAAGCACAAAAAAATAATTGTCCATGGATCCTTTTTTTTTTTCAATGAAGTACATTATCAAGTGCTTGCTGATAAAAAGCTACAGCTGTCCAAAAAACAGTGCTCTCTCAGGGGTTCTGTGTGACTTCACTGTCAGCACAAATGGACACCCACAGCAACCTCTACACATGCCACAGAAGTGGTCCTAGACTGGGATGGCTGCCAAAAAAAGGGGAGAACAAGGGTGTAAAGAAAAATTTAGTGTAATGCTACAGCAGAAATAGGCACAAGACTCAGAAAATAGAACAGAAAGCAAAAGATAGCTGATGAGTTGCTTTTATATTTGTTAAGAAAATGTTTCTATATTGAATTTCTTAAATAATTTTTCTCCAATTGAATGTAATTTTTCTTGGCTTTATCTATGAAAATAAATAAAATTGTCCAAGTTATCATAGATTCACATGCCTTGGTAGTTCTTGAGAATATCGTGGTAGTCAGTGAGGAAGAGGGGCTCATCCAGGAAGAGAATGAGGTCACCTAGATTCACCTCTCTGGGACTTTGCAAGAACATCTTTTTCTCTATATGGCACTCTAAATATGTGTTGCTCTTTTTTTCTGTGGCACCCCTCTTCATTCTTGCATGGATAATTATGGCCAGGCATGTCAACACACACTTGATCTTTGCTCTTGGCATTAATATATTTAATGTATAGCGCTGTTTTTTTAGGAACTCTCCTTCCTGAAGCACCAGGCAGGCTGAGCTGTATGTTCTGTGGTTGTACTGAAGACGTGAGATAATTAATTTGCTACTGGTCTGAGCAGTACAGCCTCGTAGGTGTGCATCATCTGATTTTGGCATAGTGAAGATGTTCCTGCAGGTATTTTCCTGCTGCACTGCAGCCTACTGCTCCTCACCTTTAAACTCAGAAAGTGTCACTAGAATGTCCATACTGCCAGTGTGTCCCAGACAAACCCATCTTTCCTCATTGTTCTTGGCCTGGGAAAATCTCTGCTTTCTTCACCATGCAGGTACTTTTGCTCTGTGACCTCCTAATTAACTGTCACTTTCTGGGAGATTGTTTGATTCATTAGGTGTGAATGAAAAGAAGCAAAACAACGATTGTGAGTTGATTAAGTAGAAAGTGGATTTGGTGTTGACAAATCTGAATTTTGTTTCTCTTTCCTTGGCTTATGATGTGTCTGATGTGCTGCTCTGAGACCAACCCTGCTACAGGCACTCAGCTTTTTGACACTGAGCAGGAGGAAGAATGGCTTTGGGGATGATTTCTTTACACGATAGAAAGGGAATGTGTTTCTGTAACCACAAAATATTCTCTAGTCTGCACTATGGCTTTGCTGTGCCTTGACTGTGTTCCTCTACGCCACACAAGTTATCCCGGAGCTATGCACTAACACATGGGCTACTCATTTGCATTTCCAGTTCCATCCATCTCTAAGCAGTATCCTCCCCACAGCAGACACAACAGACAACCATGCTATTAGGGCAGCAAGTGCACTTGGCAATTACTTGTGCATTTGGTGGGCTTTCTACTATTTTTCTGTTCTTCTTTTTCTTCCTTTTATTTTTTCTCCTTTTTTTTTTTTTAACAGGAACTGTTTAAGGTTTACTTTACTTATAAAACTATTGTCAATATTTTCTGTAATGATCACACAAGTATTTTCCACATGACCAGAACAGAAGCCATTTATTTTTTTAGGTACTAAAAAGTCACTGGAGTGAAATTTAAGAACATTATCAATGACTTGGAAGATAATTTAAAAATTAATTTTCAAGGCAGAATTGAAGAGAAATCTCTGTGGATATATTTATATTTTCATTAAGTTTGCTCCCTTGCTACACTGCTGGTTAACAGTTACTACACTGTCAAGTTGTTATTTTAAGAACCCATTCAGGGATCTGGAGCTCCAGTACAAAACCATATGGTCTATTGACACATACCTTTACAAACATCACAAACTGCATCTTGCCAGCAAAGCACCTCAAAATCTAATAACAATATGTAGGTGGAACCTATACCAGCAGTCCTTGAGTATTACTGAATGTTGGTAGTGGTATAGGAGGGCATTTGGGTGGCATGGACAAATAGCTAATTTCTATAAACTATGGTGGCTGGATTGTTATTCAATTTTGTTTCGTTTCATTTTGGTTTGGTTTTTGTTTTGTTTTGTTTTGCTTTGTTTTGTTTTGTCTTACCACTGAGGTAGAAAGATCTTTTGAACTTTTTTAAAAGAACAAATTTGTGTATTCTTATGTTGTAGCTGAGGGGGTAAGTGGGGCACAGAAATTCAAGTATTTTCCCAACCTCACTGAAGGTATAGCTTTTTGGCTTCCATCCTCTTGATTCAGGAAATTGAAGGTGCTTTTTTTTTCTTTTTTTTTTTTTCCCTG
>VYZQ01063671.1:43088-83703 GCA_013400655.1 Mystacornis crossleyi
TTTTTAAAATCTTGGTTATAACTGCAAAGCTAGGGAGCGAGTGAGATTAGTGCATCTCAAGAACATGATGGGAACAAGGATTTCTTTCTTAAACAAATTCTTAATTTAAATACAAATGAGCAGAGATAACATCTTTGTGAATGTTTCAATGCATCCCAGCCCACCGTAGAAAAAACAAGAAATCTTGCAGTTCTTAGCCATTACACAAGTCCTCTAGTATTCCCAAGTAAAAAAGAGCAGAGGAGCAGTGAGACAGCATAGCTGAAAAAGTAAGCTGAAAATATTTAATGAAAATAGGCTGATGGTAGAAATGAAATAATGAGTAAATACAAACTGTTCCAGACCTTCAGGCCATATATATGAGTAAACTTTTTATTGCTCACAAGAAAAGTGGTAAAATCTTAACCTTCCTTTCCCCTTGAATATATAACTAGAAAAAAATCTTAGTCATTCCATTTAGAAGGGAAAGGGGGAGGAAGGAAGGAAAGAAGAAAGAAGGGACACAGGAAAGAAAAGAGAAAGGGAGAAAAGAAGGAAGAGGGAAAGACAGAATGAGGAAGGCAGGAAGGCAGGAAGGAAGGAAGGAAACTAATTGTCTGTATTCCTCCAGTTAGCCCTATGTTAGTTAAGATTCCTTCTACATTATAATGAACTACAAATGCAAGTTGNCATACTTTTACTTCTGGGAAGTCTGATGAGTGACAGATTACCATCTCTTTTTCATGTATTGTATTGACTTAGATCATAAAAAAGGTAAATCTTAATAATTTCATTCCTATGATAAAGAGTGAATTTTCCAGCATAGTTCTTGCTGTTAAAAATATTAATATTCATGGTTATAATATTATTAGAGTAGCTGGCCAGAGAAGTGGACAATGCAGGACCATTAGAGAGCTACTGAACAACACAGAAATTGATTAAATGATGCCAGTCTGGTAGCAGTTACAAATTTCTTCTAACTTCATTTAGGAAAATTTAGTTAGTTAGTTAGTTAGTTAGTTAGTTAGTTAACTAGTTAGTTATTCCTGCTGAGTAATTCTCATAAGGGAAAGCCAAAGTTTATGGAAGCTATTTAAGAATGTGCCTGGCTGTGTACTTTTTCTCCTTTCACAGCAGACTTTCAACAGAATTATTCTTCCATTAGGAAAAAAAAGCATGTGAATTTTATTGAGTTTACTATATTTCCTCTCTTTTTTTATTCACATTCAGTCTTTAAAAATGTTAGGTCTTACTGTAATTTTAATTTGAGACTCAACACGAAGTAATTTGACTGTAGTTTTCAAATTTTATGTAAGGATCAGACCCTTGCTCCTTACTGCATGCTTGGCAACATTGGAAGCATAAGGTGCTTATTTAGTGACTGATAATTCAACGTCAGGTTTGGATCTCATTTGCAGATTGTTAGTAAATTTAGACTGGATTGGGAGAAACTTCTTAGTTAAAGAGGCTTAATATCTGCTATTCTTGAAAGGGTTGCATGATTCTGTTGCATGATTCTGTGCAGATCATCATACTTGTTCGGTCTCAGAAATAGGCAATACCTAAAAGAGAAAACGGTATGTGTAGCAAAGAAAGAATAATATGGACTCACCTGATTCCAACCTGCTGAGTTGGAAGAGACCCAGAAGGATCATTGAGTCCAACTCACGACCCTGCACAGGACCATATGCCTGAGATTATTGCACAAATGATTCTTGAACAGGCTCGGTGCTGTGACCACTGTCCTGGGAAGCCTNGGGGAGGAAGGAAGAAAAGAAGAAAGAAGGGACACAGGAAAGAAAAGAGAAAGGGAGAAAAGAAGGAAGAGGGAAAGACAGAATGAGGAAGGCAGGAAGGCAGGAAGGNTTTCAGGTTTTCTCTTGAATGTCATTAGTCTCAAGAATCATATCAAAATCCTTGGAGAACTTAAATTCGCTTTTTTTCTGTGTGGAGTTTTTAGATCTCTTCAGATGTACATACAGGTAAGGCTGTGGCTTCTGTTGAATGAGATGAATTTCTGTGACGAAATAGGATATGAAAGTTGTCTGCCACAAGAACTTAAAAGGTCTTCAGGTAGCAAGCAGAAATTTAACCAGCATGGAAAAACTCCATCGTGGTTAAAGGAACAGACTATTGTCAGCATAATAATTGTAGTAAACCTGTTCATAAACGACTAAGCAATAACACAAAAGACAACTCACCTTGAAGAATGGTGTTAAATTCCAAAACAGTGTTCATCTGGTACTGTTGGAGAGATAGGTCTAGCCTCTGGAGCTGACTTTGATGTGGCTGATATTAGCACAACAGTTCTGGATTCAAACTATTGTGACTGAGAGCAGCACTTGGCCTGATAGCATGTACAGGGAACATGTGAAAATAAAAAGTTTAAATAAACAGCCAAAAACAGTTCTAAGACATTTCCTTGTGGATAGATTTAATTATACAAAACCAGCTGGGGGTAAAAGGAATGTCAGTAAAACAAGACATTTTTTCTTGGCTGAAACATTTTCATGTATGAACGTGGTCAACTGCTCCTACAGGATTTTATTATTAGGGGAGCAACGTAAGTAACAGCTGCCGCTATTGTTACTTACAAAATTGTTTCCATTACAAACCCAAATTTTCCCATGAAAATTTGCTAGAAATCCTTTTTTTGTACTGTAGTGTTCAGCTCTGGCTTTCTGAAAGTCTGGATGGAAATTATTTGGACATTTCTGTAAATGAGAAAGCTGTACTAGAAAAGCACTTGTGCAGCATTTTCTGCCTCCAGACTGACCAGCCCCTGAATGTCTGTAGATTCTGTTTTGAACTGGAATTACTTCTCACTGACTGTCAGTGTACAGCTTTGTTCCAGTTAAAGAGGATTCTGGGTTGAGCAAGTTTTAAGTAGTCAAGTATTTGAAATTTGAATAGATGGTATGAAAGAAAAGACATTTCCCCCTGACCATTAAGTGGGAAGTCTAAAACTGATTAGAGAAAATGCAAAGCCTTTAGCTGGTTTTGGTGGACACTGGCTTGAGGCTTAAATGCTCCACTCACAAATAATAAGCAACCTGTGCGTTTAACAAAGACCAAGGTAATCCTTACAAAAACTCCAAATTCTTATATGCCACTGAGGAGAGAAAAGACAATCATTTCCTAGCTCAAATATTTCTCTCTCCAAAGCAAAGAACTCCTGAGCTGAAAACACAATGCAAGAAATCCTTAGGCCCTCATTTTCCTACCTATTTTTTCCTCTGATTGATCTTAGCTGCTTTCTCATCATAGTTCTTAAGCAGCTGAAACGGTTGAAGTTGGAAAATTCTAATATAAGGTATTTTTTATTGACCAAACCCATTCTCAAAAAGGTGTTTCTTGCAGAAAAGCTAATGGCCTGTTGAATGAAAGGGAAGCTCAGGATTAAGAGAGGAGCACAATTTTGGAGAGTTCCTCACATACCAGAAGGCAGGACATCGTTAGGGCTGCATTCTTGCAGGAGGATCAGCCACCCGCAGAACCCCCACATTTTTCCTGAGAAAAAGATGTGCTAAAAATAGGTTGAAAGAAGGAACTGTCTGGAACAACTGTGCACCCACTCAGGAGATTTCCCCTACACTGATCCCATCTCAGTACGTCTCCCCGGTGCCCCGCCCAGCTTCTCTTTTTGGGCAGTACTTACCTGAAATAGACTGTATTGCATATGGGCATGCAAGTGTTTATGGGCATGGCAGCCTTCCCAGTGTCCCCAGCTCGCAGATGTATTTGGAAATATTTTGCAACATTTTTGAAATATTTTGACATCTTAAGGATACTGTAAAACTCTACTTCTGCTGTGAAAGCCTCAGGATTACAGCAGCCTGTACCAAGGAACAGGATCTCCAGGTGGTGCCTGGGCAATTAGTTCCAGATTGTGGGACTTGCATGTTTGTATCTGGAAGAGGGTCAATGGTGTGTTTCAGTCCAAAAGAACTTCAAAGACTGAGCTTCAAAATAAAATAAGACAATTAAATGCAAAAATGTTCACTAATGCTCTAAAGCCCTCAAAAGTGAGGGAATAACCTGATTACAGCTAACATAATTTAATAGTCATATACCTGATTTTGAGCTAAATTGCAAAGAGCAACCTGCAGCTAGAAATTATACCCAGAGTCTTTTAGACACATATATCACATTTAGGGCCAAAAGAGACAGAGTCTATAAGTGTCATTGCTACGAGAAAAGGCAACAAACCCTCTGCTTAAACAGCGTACCCTAGCTCAGACAGAGGATGGAAAAAGAGTGAAAATGCACTGGTTTAGAAAGAAATTTAATCAGGTTTTAGTCAATAATTGCTAATGTACCATTTAAGCTTTATTTGAAGCCTTATTTAAGGCTTCAATTTTTTGCTAAGAATATACTTTACTAATTAATATAGTTGAAATTATCACTTGTACATATACAGGACTTTGTATCAGCATATGGCAAGTACCAATTTTCAATGAGTTCCTGTAGTGAAAAATTAGGAGTATAGACAATATTATTAAATTACCTTATTACACAGCAGAAAACTTCTGTAAGTCTTTTAAAACAAAAGCAAATAAAACAAAAACAAAACAGAGCAAATAAATGTATCTACCATTATCTAACCTCCTCCAAAGTATATAATAATAGAAATGAAAAATAAAAGACACAAGGTAAATCTTTTGTCCTCCCCAAAAAGCTTGACTGTTCTGTGTTTTACATGTTTGGCAACTCTGTGTTTAGGCACATAAAATAAGAATATAAAGCTTGATTATTCAAGATGCTGGCAAAGAAAAAGATCCTGGAAAAAGTAATTAAGCGCATACTTGAGTGACATGTTTGAAATAAACTGGGAGACTTACTTTTAAACAGTTTTGGCTACATTTTTCAATAGTTCAAGCCAAATTATTCAACACTTCGTTCGATCCAGGTTTTACTGAGCAAAAGTACATCACACAGTTATTTTTTGGATTTTATTCTGAATTGTTGCGTTTTTCCCCCTAGCATTTGCATTCAAACACCTCTCTGGAATGTGCACAGTTTAATTGTCCCAGAAAAAAACATAGCTGTTGGTGGGAAGCCCTGCTCTCAAGGGAAGTGTTTAGTCGTCATCTAGCTGTAGCCAAATTCATACTGGGCTCTGAGTATCAGAATAGTAACATTGATCTGGACATTTTATTCCACAGGGAAACAAGTGAATGGAGCATGGGGATAAGCCACCCATGTTACTAAGCTCTTGGCATTCTGAATTTTGAAATGTCCATAGATTTTCAGTGTGACTCAATTTCTCAATAGATTGAGCAGCCATAGCAAAAAAAAAAAAAGTATTGAAGAGTGTATGAAGGTGCTCAGATCAGACCCATGTTCATTAAAAGGGGACACAGTATTCTGATTCATCATAGAAAGAGATGAAGATTTTTAACCCAAGTGTTGCTTAGGCTGAAGAGACACCAGAGTTACAGTTCCAATTAAAATGTCCCCCACAGCAGAAATATGTTGGGTGATGAAATCACACCACAAAGTATTTCAATCTTTCTGCTGTCCACATTCATCTTTGCTCATTCATGCTTCTTCTAAGTGATGAGTTGATGATTCAGACAGAACACAAAGTAAGTCTAGACTAAGGTATGTGAGCACTACTGTCTCTTCAGCTTTTGTGTGTTCAACAATTTGCCCTAAAAATAGTTTTAAATTTTTAGGCCATACCTAAAAATAGGTATGGCCTAAAAGCTGCGCACAAATAGCTACTGTAGATTTTTTTTTTTTTTAAGCTCTGCAATACTTTTTTTACTCTAGATGGATGTTTGAAATCTAGGTGTGCAAGATATATACCCTGGTTGCCAGCACACTCAGCTGAATATCTATGGCATTTGTTAATACAGAATTTAGGAAGTTGCTTCTGTAAAACTAAAGAGAAGGTGCAGCATGTGTTTACTTTGCAGGCTTTCCATCTCTGCCTGTTTCTCCAGTGTGTTAAGAGGTGAAGGCCAAGGGTTCCTAGAAAATTAAATGTTAAATTTGTGTATAGTGGTGGTTTTGGTTAGAACTGGAACCGGCTAAAATCTGGACAAAAGTACATTACATCTATCAGTACTGAAAGGAAATGGTTAAAAGGCTTTATTTCTGGTCCTCAAATAAATCAAGAGTTGCTGAAGTAAAATTTTCAAGCTGCAGTAGTCACAGCTACTATAAATATGAGAACAACCAGTTCCTCAGAATGAAAAAGGAAAGTGAATGTACTGCATATGGATTAATCATTGAGTCTGGTATGGAAAATGACACTATCAGTGCCAAGGATCATAGAAAAGTGTGTTTCTCTGAAAGATTTGTGAATGATCCATTGAAAAATCTGGCTCTGTAAGGATAGTAAAATACCTGTACATCAGACATTCATAGCTCTGTATGAAGCATTTATTGGACTTTCCTCTGTCTCAATGATAGGGCAGCTCATCAGTGTGAATGCAATCAGTAAAACAATAAATGGGTTTTTGTCTGGTTTTATTACTTTTTTCTTTTTATCTTCTTTTTCTCTCTGTCCCCTTTTTTTATTTAATTCAGCTAGGATTCAGAAGAGTGCCAAACTTGGATAGGTTTTTTTTGGTTTAATAAACAAATTTATTGGTCTGGCAGCTCTTCCCAGTCTTTCTGCCTTCCACTGTTTTTGGTTCTGTCTTTCAGCAAATCGAACAGTTGACATGAAAGGCCATCAATCACGTCTATTCCTTGAGATGTATAAAATATGTACATTCCAAGCCTCTTGAACAGCACTAAGCAGCTGTGGTTAACATTCAAACTACAAATATGTTAAATATATTTTGAATTTTGCAACATTTGCCATTCCAGTTTTTAAATGAACTTTGCAGGTGTTCAAATACACTGCTAATCCTGGGGTTTTTACTAAGACTGTTAGCAATATTAAACTGAAACTCTGAAACCAAGGCACACTAAATAAGCTAAAAAAAAAAAGTGTCGATAAGTGAGTTATGTTACAAGTAGAATATTTACAGAAGAGGAAAAAATAAAATTGTTTTTAAAAAATCTCAGCAGCATGATTTTAAGTGCAGTACCAGATTTAACCGCTTTATGGATTTTCCTGTTTCCCCTTCATATGAACACATTTCTTAAAGAAACATAAGTCTCTAAGGATTTTTCTCATCACTATTTTTTCTATTAATGCTCTTTTTGTTAACGATAATATCTAATATTTTCATTGTCACAAGCCATATGCAGTGCAAAAAACAAGAGCGAAAAATGCTGGTTCCTGGAAGAGAAATGCCAAGGTTTCATTCACCTTAGGAGTATGCCATGGAGTTACTCTCAAAGTTAAAACCACTCCACTTACATAGCCTTCTCCCTTGTAATTTACCTTTGTAGACTCCCCCTATAAAAGGGAGATCCGTAAACAGCAACAAAGAATCACTAAACTGAATCATGTGCTTATCTGAATAGGGATAATTAATTTTGTAAACTGGGACTCCTAAACAACCCATAAACTCTAAGGGGATAGTTTAGTAACTTTGAAATGCAATCATTTCTGGTAGAAAGGATACAGGACCAGCATCCTAATGAATACAGAAAAAAAATCCACCTTGGCAGGCATGGTTTTATGGTAGGGGAGACAGAGAATGAAAGGTGCCTGCTGTTATTCCCTCAAGGTGCAGCAAATTCTGCAGGGCAAGCACTGGTCAGGGAGCGGAGGTCGTAAATATAATTTTTCTCCTCCCAAGGAATTCCCTTGTCCCTGCTCTGTTTGCTCAGGCTTGCGCTGCAGGCTCTGCCTGTGCAGTCGGAGGAGCAGTGGTGACAGGCCGGGGGGTAGCAGCTGGCTGCACCAGGGACAGCCACCCCGCGTGGCAGCAGGAGCAGGGGGAGAGCATTAGCAGGCAGAGATGGGAAATCCTGCTTCCACTTCGGCACCAGTCCAGCCCTGCCAAGCAACCACTGCCAACCACACCAGGCAGACTCCCACCTCCTTGTCCAATTGCCCCCACCAGTAACCCCTTCCTGGGGTTATTTGTTTATATTATGTGATCTGCAGAGTCTTTGCTAGAGCTGTTTACCACTGCAGAGCAACTTGGCACTAGACCGCAGGTGAGAGTGAGAATGCTTAGGGTCTTTTTAGGCACAAACTTACTCCTCAAAGAGAAGGCAGAGTGTTACACAAGGAACACTCCTTACCATAGCATTTTGCTCCTTCCTTACTCTATTTGACCTTACTTAGGTTGTGAATACATGTAATTTTGTTAAGTCATTTGAAGAAAATGTTAGAGGATTGTTAAAGCACGTAGAACTATATATTTTTAAACCAATTGATCACTACAGGCATAATTTAATGTTCAGAATGGCCTTCCTAGTTTTTTGTCTTTTTTAGCACAAATAACAGAACAGTACTACAATAAATCTAGGATTTATAGCTTCTGCTTTAAAGCTAGCCTTTAAGTACCATTTTGTTTATGGTTTTAATAAGGTCATTTAGTTGAAAAAGGAGTTCAAACTTGTATGCAGTAGCCATGTGACTTGTTCAGTCAATCACAGCATAGGATATTTTAAACCCATTTTACAATGGTGTATAAAAGCTTGTCTCAATAACCATCTGGAGAATATTGAGTTTCATAACTGGTAGGAATTATTCAATATCCTCCTCCCCATAGGAATAACAATTTCAAAATCTTCAAAGACTGATATCTAACTGTAGAAAAGGTATTTAATGTTATTAAAACTGGAAATTGTGTAGAGCTAAACAACTCTTTTTGATCTACCTGAAAAACTACTTTGTAGGCCAGGGAAATAGTTTCCCCAACTGTCAAGTTTTATATATAACCAACATTTCTTTCTCTTTTCATCATTGAATTGCTTATTCCCTAGCAGCCTAAAAATTTCTGACTGGGGCTTAGGATACCAAATTGATTAAATTAATAAGAAAGCTTTTGTTTTTCTTTTCAAAACTCATAAAAAGAGCTTGCCTTTTTATTCTCCCATTTGGGACTAGCTTCCTGGCAGTCCTATGCATGTTCACAGGATCATGATGGTGAAAAAGAAACTTTCTTCCTAATGCTATGGACCACTTCTGAGTAAGGAGGCAGAATTCATGCTTTTCAAGGCATGAGGCGCAGCTGAGGTCAGCAGAGATGCTGGATGCCACAAAAGGACACCACAGGCAGCTGGAAGCTGGAGCAGTAGTCACTGACACTCTAGTGATGGTTGATGTCTCGTCTGTCAGCATGGGGGACAGCTACAGATTTCAGACTACTGAATCCCACACTGTTCTTCAAGGACTGATGAAATCACAATATCTGTATATGGAGGAAGCCTTTTCTAGCTACCAGTGCATACCTGCACATCCCACATGCAAACCTGCCCCTACTCTACTCCTTTGCAAGCTTGCTTGGAGCTTAACAGCTACAAAGTCCTGTCCTGCTGAACTCAACCAGCAAAGCATCAATTAGCCATTTCTATTTCTGAAGCAAAGGGCCTCTCACAATAGACACTGCATTGAGAGGCAAACTGCATTCTCCCCATCTATGGAGGTGGCTGGGGAGGGGGGAAGAATACAATGCAAAAATTTTGGAAATTACAACCTGAAGCATGATATCATACAAAGGTTACACTTGGGGAAGGGTTGAAAAATCAAATGACGTGTTAATAAACAGGCCACACACAAAAAGTGCTTAAGATTTACACATCTCAGTGCAATCTCTTCTCTTTCCCAAACCAATTACCAGTTCTCTTTTGGAGTCTAGAGCAAACACCATCTCACTGAAAACACACTAGTGGATGAACTTTTTTTCTTTTTTAATTTGAGTGAAGACTTTTTATCAATATAAAAGGATGGTAACCCCCAGAGTAAACACTTATCTGTAAAATAGAGATTATGTGCTTAATAACATTTAATATTTTGGCATCTCAAACCTCCTGTGTAGATCAGTCTGGAAGAGTGGTGTTTATTTTCTTGCTACATGTGAAAGTTCATTCTCAGTATCAAGTTTGTTTGGTCCACTAACTTTGTTAACCTCTGCATTTACTTCTGTATTTGATGGCCTTTCATGAGCAGCCGCTTTAGTAGCCAGGATAGAAACAGTTACATCAGGGTTAGAGGTCATAGCCATTATGGGATTTCAACTTAAAACAGCCACTGCTTTAGGGGGATCACAGTATGTTTATGATTAATTATTTTCTTTGTGAGAGTTTCTATGAACAAGATTATTATAGTAATATATAAACCATCTGGGTAACCTTTAATATCTACCTACTTTCTTGATGAAATAATAATCAAGACTTTGTGAAAAATCACTCCCTAACAGGACGCTACCAGAGCAACAGTACTTGTGTTTGTCTCTTCCAAGGAATTCCAAAGAAGAAAAAGTGGCTAAAAACCTACACCAAGAGCAAGTACATTTTTAACAGGATACAATTTGATGCAAATTAAAGAGCTGTATAATTTTTTAATTACATACTTCTAGCTTTTTACATTTTTTAAAAACACACATCCAAATGAAATTCTCTGCATAAGTTAATTTTTATACACTACTCCAGAATGTATTTTATTGAAGTCAAAACACCAAATAACATTTTAAAAAACTAATAACATTATATTTGCATCTTTAAGAAATACATTCCAATTGCACGGTTCAGATTCACAGTGCTCGAGAGACACTGAAATCATTGCTTAGAAACAGTATTTGCTGACTTCACCAGGGTAACAGTTTAATCCTTAAAGTAATCAACTTTCACCCTCTTCTTGGGTCTTTTGACTTTTAAGTTCTCACTAGTCTTTTTGAGAAAAACAGCCCTAGGAGACTGCTATTATTCTCCTCCATGGGATAGTCCACTTCATTCAGACAAGTAATATCATCTTCTGTTTACACTCATCTGAAACAAGTGCACAGGGTCACCCTCTACACTCTGATGTTTTACCAAAGCAAAAGGAAAGACTCTGCAGCAGGACACAACAGAGCTCCGAAACCCGAATAACCTGGGAAGCAGACTTTGCACGCCTATTTATTTCTTGCATTTGATCCTCTTGAAAAAAAAAATCCCAATATCATGTCCTCAAAGCATTTCATTTAGGCTGAAACACTGTAATAGAGAAGTCAGCTTTGGACGGTATTTCCTTTTGTCTGTTTTTAAGTCATGGGCCAGATCCTCATTTGGCGCAACCTTCACTGATCTCAGTTTGTCCTTTGACTTGAGGAACTGAGTATCACATTTACTAAGTACATATTGATGTTTTCAGGAGGAAAACTTATTGAAGCTGTTTAGAAGAAAAAAGAAAAAAAAACAACAAAACAAAACAACAACAAAAAACCACAATGGTTTTCTTAGCATAGTCAAAGCAGGATGGCAACCAAATTATATGAACAAACCACAATATAGATGCAAAACAAAAGTTCTCCACAATTAAAGCCCTAAACCTAAAATCTACTGGCTAAACAGTAAGGAAGCCAAGAGAGCTAAGCAAATTACCCTGACCAAGAATCTGAAGCGGTGACTCTTCCTGCAGCCTGTATCTCAGAAAAACCTACAAGAACTCTGCATAATGCCCTGCTGCTTTCAAAATCCTGTCTTTGACTGCTGTATGTACGCATGCAAAGAATTGGTTGATCTCCAATAGCTGTCTGGGATCAGAACAACCACCATTTTGTAACAAATAAAACCCTCTGCCTTCCAGGAAGAAAGACACATTTTGTTTACTTGTGACCCACTCACTGACGGACTTGTCTGCTCTGTTCAGCCTCTGCTGAGTGCTGTGGTCATCTGAAATGGGCAGGAAGCAGGCTGTGGGTGCCAGCAGCCTGTAATGAGACCTCTGAAAGCATGAAAGAGAATCACAGCTTGGTTACAAACCCCTTGGCACATGGCTAGCCCTGAAAGATATATTGAGGAGAACACACTTAAAAAACAAAAGCCTCAGTAACTTAATCACTGGCCCTAAATCTGCTGGCTGCATGGCAGTTGACCAAAAAGTTTCCAAAATATGTGTCCAGAGGATCATCTTACAACTAACTCACGCAGCAACATACAATGAGGCTGTTAAAAGAAAATATTTTCGCTGTACACTATCACATCATCTGACACCTTCCCTTATACTGATCCAGTATAGCAAGCCTTGAAAATACATACAGAGTGTTTATTTTCGATAACTCAATGCCCATTGAACACCAATATAGCATTTTTGGGTTCGGGTACTTCGCTCTGCTGAAGAGAGAACATAACTTTTTCACCCAGCCAGGCAGGTGCTCTTTGCTACCGGAATGAAGTATCTGCTGTCCTTGACTGAAGAGCACAGTGCAGAACCACTTTTGTAACTGTTTCTTTACTCAGGCCTGCGGTATGTCTGACAGCTCAAGGGATCATTTCTAGGACCACACCCAGAGGGAAAGCTTTTATTTTTGCTAGAGCCATGCTTGAATTAGGGCTGCTGTTTAGCGCTTCCTCTCTTAATTGGTATTAGACGTTTGAATTCATTCAAATGTTGGCATCAGGTCCCCAACAGCCTGTTTCCTCTATGAGATTTGACAGTATTTTCCTAAATCCCTTTGATATTGCAACCATAGAAACTCTCTGCCTTTTAATTTTGGTGCTATTGGTAACACACTGAAGTCCAGCTACTCAGTCAAAACTGTACAGTCATTTGGTGGCTCTGATTTTACTGAAAACACTTGGTAGGGGTGTATTCTACATCACTGATTAAGCATTCCGGATCTGTCTCTTTTTCCTCTGAGATGGTCTTCTAATATATTTACAGCCAATGAAGTCCCAGGCAGGGCTGGAGTGCTAGCAACAAGCTATCCACCCTGAGCCTGCTCTTCACAGTCTCAACCCAAACACTGAGGCAGTGCTACTGGTACAGCAAATGCACACTTCACTTGCTTGCTTCTTTTTAAGCCTGCTCTGGGGTATCCAGCACCACCTCTGCCATCACTCTTGGTTCATGTGGGCCAAAACTGAAGGCAGAGTCATTCTCCCAGACAATAATTTCTGCCAAAAAAACGGTGGCTATCTTTGAGGTGTAGATGTGTAAAATAAGAGTGAGATTCTTCTCTTGGGGGCATGTGCTCCGACTATTTTTACCATTCCTAGCTAAACTACTACAGCCTATCTGGAATCAGTGAGAGTTTGGCTACTTTAACCAGCCGAGGATCTGATCTTGCTTGTAAGGCTGCTTCAGCCCCTTTCCCTGTTTCTACACTAATGGAATAAACCAGGAAATATTTTCCTGTCATTAAAAAGAATTTGCTAGGAACAGGGGACGGAGTGTTTCTCCTCCCTGGGAGACATCCTCCCTCTTGTAGAAAGCCCTGGGACGGGGGCTGCACAGAGCTGCACGCAGGACTCATGTCCAGCACAATGTGTGGTGAGGAGTCATCACAGCCTTCTGAGCATGCCTTAAATCTGTGTCACAACTTGCTGTTTGGCCCAGAAGCCAAATTTGCTTCTTTGCATTACTTGGGATTGGGCACGTTACACGGAATTAAAACATAATCCGTTACTGTGATAATACATTAATATACATCCAGCAGCTGCCTCAGCATACCTCATAAACCACAAATGTCCCGTGAAGTGGTACTGTAAATGCTTTACTACGTACCAAGCACTCATGGTTTCTCTCTTCCCACTCCTCCTCAGGGCTTTCCATCACGCAGTCGTGCCCCCTCAGATCATATCCACCCTCTTGCTCATATCCTAGTTGTGTTGTCTACCTTCTGCAAAGCTTATTTTAGAAATCCTGTCACATCCTGCCCACTCTATTTTTTATCCACCAGAGGAAGACTTGACACTCCAGTTTCTAGTAAAGCAGCGGGGGAGACCATTTGTTTCTTACCACTATATTTATTATGTTCAGTCTGCTGAGGGAGGTAGGAGGAGTGAGCAAGAGCAACGTTTCCTCCTGTTTCCGAGCAATGTCAACTGCTTCTACTTGGCAGCTGCGAAGCCATCCTCTCTGATGAATATTAAAAGATCCTGCCACTTTTCTGCTGTCTTAGAAACCCTGATGAGGACTTAAAAGGTGGACATGTGTTCCTACCCTGAAATCAGACAGAATTTCTTCTGGTTGTAGCATTAAAATGAACCTCAAAGAAGCTTTTCCAAAACTAAAGAGGGCTGTGCTCAGAGGTCTCTCTGGGGCTGAGCCAGTCATCTCCTAACACAAAGCAGGCCCGGCCATGCAGGGCTGTCACTGGAGAGACGGCTTCTCAGGCAGTGCAAATCTGACAGCTCTCTGCTGACTGGTGCAAGGCTGACAATGCACACCAGATGAGCACTTCTCTGGAGCCTCCAAAGGCACGGCCCAAGAACATATCCCGGAAAACCTCCGCTGCTGTGAGAGCTCTCCCCTCGCTGGCTGACAGTGAGGTAACTGCCTTCCTATGCTACCGACTGAAAGCAGATAAGCAAATCCGTGAGCCCACCAGCAGCAAAGCCCCATGAGCACACAGGGAGGGCTGGGGGAGGCACACCGCTGTGCCCAGGAAGGTGAGAAGAAAGCGGGGGAGCTGTGCTTCCCAGAGATGAGGGACACCCTCCAGCTGCCAACACAGCTCTCTGGCTCACACTGGGCACAGGATGTTCTGCAAAGTGCGGTACAAGGTTCAGTGTCATCTCCCCAGTTTTTCAGCCCTCTTGTGACTCAGGGAGGAGCTGCTGCCTTTTTGGCTCAGGTGACTACTGACCATTCAAGGTCTTCCTGCTCTTGTTTAGAGAACAAACCTATGAGGTGAGCCAAGTATTTATTTGGTGCCTCTCTTTCTGCCATGGAAAATGGGCAATTCTTTATTTATTTGCACTCCATAGAAACTAATAGGACCAACCAACTATCTCACCCAGAAATCTACTTCTGACTTGACAACAAATGCAGTGCCCAAAAGAAGTTCAGTCTCTCGACTTTTTTCCAATGAAATCCTCACTGACACTTTTCTTGCTGGGGTCTTCCTCTCTTCACCTTGTAGCCGTGCACTACAGGTGCGTATCAGGTGCAGTTTACAGCCAGGCACAAGGCTGGGGTGTGCCCTGTGCTTTGGTTGGCAGTTTCTTACTGCTTTTGGCTAAAACTCAAGTAAATAGGAGAGGCTGCTTCTGCTTCTTTCTCTTTATAGGAGCTTAGTGCAAATTAAACACAACTATCAAGAAAGAAAAAGAATAGATGAGGAGAAGGAAATCTCCCAGATCTTCACTGACCATGGAGCTGAGATTATTTTGAATGCTGAAGCTGATGTGACAAAATTCTCACAACAGAAATACAAGAGACACATTTTTCACTTTTAATCAAGAAATTTCCTGGTTACTGATTACTATTTTAATTTTGTAGTCCATCAGTCATTGTTCAATAACATCTGTTATAAAAAAGAGGATTGTTTCATATCTTCATGGGGACATATCTGGCTTGCAGCGGTAATATTATGCTGATTTTATTATGAACATGAACATCCCGAACTTTCTTCTGTTATGAATTCTTGTGCTACAGATTTTTCAATCATAATAAGAGTGATCAAAGTGATTCCATGGCTGCTTGTCTGATCCTTTTTAATTCTCTGTTTTCTTTTTAATTTCTATATTTAAGTAATAATTAACATAGAGCCTAGGAAAACATCGGATTCAAGTTTAACAAAACCATTTTGATTAGTCATTATGGGCCAGACAGTCTTACTGTTGATAATCTGAATTATTTAAGGGCATGTCATACTCTGAGATGGTGCAGTAACAGTCTCCAAACAGATAAGATATTTGTATCATAGCAAGTTCCAGACAGGAAATCCCACAGAACACCATGGATTAAATAATAAAATTAATTATCTATTAGAAAAACATGATCAATTTATTGTAAAACTGAATTTAATTTTTCCAAAATAAAAGTTTTAAAAATTACAAATGCCCATTTTTCTATGAAAACCGCAAATAGAAAAGTAAGTTTGGTTCTTCTAAGGCCGTGGGTTAAGACATTTTCAAGATCTATTAATTAGCATTACATCCAGCTGCCTGATAACTTCACTCTACTTAGGCTTCTAACCACAGCAGCAACCAGCAGGGAATGGCAGTTCTCCAAGCACTGACTAGAGGCAGTTTAAGTACACAGAAGGAATGCTGGGTTTATTTGCTCAAAAACTGGAAAACTTCATAAAGGATGCATTCATTCTACTAAACCAGGCTTTACAATCATTTAGCTGTCAAAATCTGTTGCATCTTCTACTTGAATAAATAAAAAAAATAAAATATGAGTAAAAATCAGAGAAAGGAATGGTGAGCAGTACTTGTTCAAAGGATTACTAAGGTTATTCCTGCAGTTTAGCTTTGTACTGTGCCAATAAATGACCATTAAGAAAATAAAGTCAAAATAAATTCAAATCTAAAATGAGGAGAGCATGGGGAGGACAAGAAGACCTATCTACTTAGCCAATACTGGATGTTCATAGTAACAAAACAGACTACTTGATGATTTTCTTGTATTCCTCTAGAATTAAGGTCCCATTTAGAAGGCCACCTAAGGTTTCTCTCAGATGCCACTTAAAACAGCGCATTAGGCTTAAATTTTCTTTGCCCAGATTCTTCCTCAGGTTGATGTTATTTTGAAAGCTTCAACCAAAATGGTTTGGTGGTTTGAACAAGTTTATTGAAAATATAACTTTGTCAGGATGCAGCATGATGATCCAACTCCTTCTTAACCCCGTTCTCAGAGGCTGACGAATGGAAAGCAGGAGCTGGTGGAAGGTGTTTGGCCACAGCTCAAGAGTATTGCAGCTTCCCCAGGATGGTACAATGCCCCACTGGTCTTCTCAACAGGGGAAAAACAAAGTTACCATCATGATAATACATCATCAAGTGAACATCTGTGCATCCATATATTAAGTTATAACAAAATACACGTAGAAACAAAATCAACTGCAATGGTCGTTTTAGAATAAGGTCTGTTCGTGGGTTTTATGAAAAGCACGATGTATTTCAGGTTTCTGCATTATGAAAGCAGTAGCTTATGAAAAGCGTGCAGATATGGGAACTATGGGGGCAGCAGGGTAAGACAAGTGACTAAAGTCTGTTAGTTTCAACTTTCGACAGAGGAAGGATTGAACAAAATATAAAAAGATAAAAATTGTGTTGATATTAACATACATTTGTAACTTTTTGTATTATGTTGTTTGCATTATGGTTTTATGAATTTGCTATGTTTGCTATGTAAGCACCAACTATTTCTAATTTGGTGTTTAGAAGATACAAAATCTAAAACGTACAAAATGTGAAAGAGACTAAAAGATTACATTAAACTGATCCAAGATACAGCTTTTTTGATCATTCATATTATTAAACCAGTAAAAGTTCTGTTTTTTCAATGTAGAAGTAGGAAATGCATAATGTAGTTGATACCAGACCATGCTATAGAATGTCAAATGAAAACATGAAGGGAAATAAATTTGCCAAATCCTTGGTGGACACACATACCAAAAAATTTTCTGTAGCAGATATGCCTAAAAGAAAACATTCTTATTATTAAATTTTTATAATGTAATTACAGGTTATTAGGCAGATCAATTAAAATCACTGGGTTTTTTAATAACAATATTATAGCCATAATAACCTTATTAATGAATTTTCCTTGTGACTAGCTGTACTAGTCAAACATGACAATATAAACAATGAGTAGAAATGAATGGTCACTGTTTATCAAACTGTAGCTGTTGTAGTTCAGCAATTTTTCTTTCTGACTCAGAAGGATCTGACATTTAACAGAGAAGTATTAACTAAAAGACTTTTGTTTTGAAATTTCAAAATAAGTAAGCAGTATCGTTCTAGTCAGGGCCTTTTTTAAAGCAAAATAACAATGTGATTATTGTGGTATGGCCCAAATTTACAAAGTGAAATCATGACATTTCTCCAGACTTCCCTGTGAATCAATTTGGGATCTTGTATTTATCCAGTATAACCTTTCAGCCCATTAGTTCAGCTGCAAAAGTCACATGAGAACTAATTGAATTCCAGCACAGCCTCTAACAGGTGCATTTTATAACATGTCAGATCCCACAGTTAGATGATTAAAGGACAACTCTCTACTGGGTTTCCAAGTAATAAACACCTATTTTCTATACAAAAAGCATAGAGAGGCTCTACCAGCTGAAATAACCTAGGAACCAGCTTTACTTGTGCTTATATATCCCAGTGGAAAGCACAAAAACCAACCTGTTCATCTCTTCCCACTGGTAGAATTTGGTGGAAAAAAAAAGACCAAAAGCCTCATTTCTAAGATGTTACACCCAAAACACTGTCTTTAGAAAGAATTGTCTGTTAATCAGATTAGTCTCCTGGCAAGACAAATGCAGTTTTTGCACAGTCTTACTCACCTTTGAAACATTATCTCTCACCGCCTTATGGCTAAACCACTGTGATCTGTTGTGAGCAAAGCTCTGATCAAGATTTATTTGACCCTCTTATTTCCATGTCTGTTGAGTGCACTGTCTTGAAAGTAAAACAGGTGTAAGTACAAGCTCTTTCACAATGATCTCATCAGGTCTCACAATCACAGAACACTTGTTCAACACTAAGTAGAAAAATTAAAGCATCAAAACCGATTAATAGTGTGAAATTATGATGATTTTCATGGATTAAGAAAACTTTGTGGAAAAAGATCACTATTGAAAAACGTAAACAACCATACTTTTACCTGCTTTCACATTTGTCTGTTTCCCTTAAACCTTGTTCATTTTATGATGCCCATTTTTGATCCAGCCTTCCTTCAGTAGCATTGCTGGTTCAGCATCCTCATTACATGCTCAGGTCAGGAAGAGAGCTGTTATTTTCCCCACAAACATATTTTAGTTACCTCAATTTATCATTATTTACTTTTACTATCTCATTTTGTTGTCATTCTGAGAAGGAATAATATAATGGTAACCTTACTTGTTCCTTTTTTTCTGTTGTCTTATCAGCTGAAAAAAAGTAATTTCAGAAAAAGATAAATTACATTAGGGCTTTCTCTGGTTAAGGGCTCTAGTTTAATTACACCAGTTCAAGATGCCACTTTTTTTCCCACTGTCCAACTCAGTAGCAATCAATGCCCACACATATAACTGTGCCTCGGCTGCTCTCAGCTCCTTAATCTTAAATGCCAGTGAAGGCGCAGTTACTCTGGCACTGCACCAAACTGGAGCAACAGAAATCTATCTATGTCCACCCAGCCGCTGTGCTGTACCACCACAGTACGATCTCTCATATAAGGGCTAGATACATGGATGAGAGAAAAAATATCTTGAAGATATCTTGAAGCAGAAGAATAACAGTCATCAGACAGAAACGGCAAATTTTGTGAAGCTGGGAGAAGTGATTGTTCTCTCTTGGGTTCAATATCACCTGAAAAAAATTCTATGCAATGATAAAAAAGAGGTACTGAAAGAGAAGGTCTGTTAAAGAAAAGCACCTCTGCAAGTATACAGAGGTGAAACAAAGTTAATAAACAGATAATTACAAAGCACATGGGGATGATCTGACTGTTTCCAGGACACTCTGAGAGCCCAGGTTTAACTGTGATCTCACATTGTTGCTGATAGTACCAGGTTTTTTCTTCTAATGCATTTGCTGATTATATTCTGGCTGTCTTCAGAACCATGACATGGACAGTACAGCCACAGTCAATTCACAGTTGCATTTTCAGTTTCACATTTCTAACTAGGTCCATGCATTTATATCTGGGTTTTACCTACGTTTCTTCTCTGAATGTAGTAGGTGCTGCCTGTAGTCTTTATTAAAATGCCTACAGCTTGAAAGGAAGACTGAAAAATTTCCTCTGTGTGAAGCTGTATGCCCCAGACTCTGCCACATCAATGGTCTGGATAGATGACACATTGTCTCAAAATATTCAACTACTTATATGGCTGTACTCGCCCACAAGGGGAACTCCCTGCCTGTGCTAAGGGGGCCCCGGAGGGAGGATTCTCCTGCACCCCTTGCAGAATAGCAGTTCAACATTCACATCATACAACATTCAGGACAGGCATTGCAATTGGAGAAACGAAGGTAAAATCTAATTACATTTCACAGTAAAATCAGTTTCTACTAAGATGAGTTGGTGTATAAAGCTATTTCAAAGTCCTATTTGTCCTGCAGTGAGAACAATCTTCCTTCACCCTTCATCCTTCTCTGCTTGGATGGTTCCTATCCATATTTCTTTCATGCTCCTACCTTTGTATTTCATCTCAAGTCTGAAAAAGAATATGTACGTAACCAAGCCAGTATTCCCAAGGAATTACAAACCACAAACGAATACCATATTATGAAAAAAGTATATTCCAGTCATTCCTGGGCTGATCAGATTCTGTAAAACTGTTTATTAACTGGGGTATGCTCTCTGCATTAATTTTTACAGCTCCTGACCTTGCAATATGTCATGAAGGCTCCTTGTGTGCCAATCTTTTGGTGCAAAACATAGTCTGGACCTCCACAGTATTTTTGATTTGCAATAAAAATCACACCTTTTAGAGGAAAGAAAATCGCTCCTCTCTGTATTCACAGTGAAATATACAATGAGTTCCTTTGAAGAAAAAAACCCTCATTTTTTTCCTCATTGAATTTTTAAGGCTTTGATGATGTGGTTAGGANATTCCTTTGAGAGAAGAAAAGAGCACATACACACACAGAAAGAAAACTTTCTCAACCCCCAACACACTGCCATCCTAGCACTCTTTGATACACTCTTGTCACTGCTAATAAGGTACATCTATGAGTACTGTTGTATTCTAGCAGAAGTACACTGTCGTTTAAGGTGGATGGCAGAACAATTTGTGTCACAAGGACAGTCTGTGGATATAGAAGAACAATAACCTCAGTCTGGCATTTTCAGAAGAGGAGACGAAATTTATAAAATACTTTAAAACAGCCATAGTTCAGATTTTTTCTCAGAGTAAGAATATGGCTATTAAAAAAAAAAAGAAGAAAAAGATGAAAAGGCTGAATATAAACTTCCTTCTTATGTCAACTAACATGTCTGTATTTTTTACTTTATGTTATATGGTTGAAATGGAGGAAAAACAACTGCTCCTCTCAGAGGTTTTCTGCCGTCACTTTGTCTCGCAGAGTGCTGATTGCACTGTCTGGGGCCTGTGTTTGTAGGGCTGGGCTCTCTAGATGCATCTGTGTTTACATCCCTCCTGTGACCAGCCTGAGCTGGGGCCTTCCCGCCCCTTTCCAGCCCAAGTGGAGTTTAATGAAACCCTGTGTCACTGAGATCAGTTACTCCCAGGAGTCAATCCTGCTCAATTTCTACCTTCCACTGACATTTTGACATAAATAGGCAGGCAGTCCTTCTGGTCTGGAGATAGGAGGGGTAAAAAAAGTGTGAATTCAAACAGCTGTTGATAAATTGCTCTACGAGGCCTTCACTATTAATTTCTGTCAGTAGACAGTAAAATGGCAATGGCTGCTCAAACTGTTCCAAAAACAACACTTCCTGTGACAGGACAGACCACACTACACTGACAGATTGGAATTGGTCTTGTGCAATTGGCTATTNTCTCTGTATTCACAGTGAAATATACAATGAGTTCCTTTGAAGAAAAAAACCCTCATTTTTTTCCTCATTGAATTTTTAAGGCTTTGATGATGTGGTTAGGATAGCAAATAATGAAGGTTATGTTAGGTGCTGCCAGAAATTTAAGAACACCATTTTTTTTTCTTGTACTGGAAAAATCAGCTTTTTGCATGAGAGAATGGTAAAGCACATTTTTATTCGTCAAGGAAAGCAGCCTTTATTTTTCCCTGTCCCCCACCCTTTGAGGTTCTTCCAGACTATTTGCTGTTATCCTTCACACAAAACATCATCAAAAGTCGCATTCAAAGAAAGGAAGCTGCAAAAGATAAATTGCTGAAAATAAAGCCTGCTACTGGAAAATGTGCTTTCAAAGTTTCTGCAAGACTTTAAAGTTTATTTCTCCATGCAAGATGCAAGCTTGTAAGAAAAACTGCATGGACAAACCTGTTTAGAGATTAATCTTTTTCAAAGCTATTGCATACAAACATATTTTTACCTAAAAGTCATTCATGCTTTAAAAAGTAATCCTTTTAGTATCAGTGTATCTCAGAGTGGTTTTTCAATGAAGATTTAATTTCAATTTATATTTATGCATATATACACTCAAATATTGTTTCAATTAATTTTCTCATTAGAAAATATTTCTTTTTATTTTCTTAAAAGCAAACCCTAAAATTTTGTTTCACAAGACTGTCAATATTCCATTCATTTCTTTGTTTTTGATCTTTTGCATGGTCCTTGAATTTCATTTTGATGTTAATTTATTTCTTTATGAATACTGCAGTTGCACTGCCATCCTAGCACTCTTTGATACACTCTTGTCACTGCTAATAAGGTACATCTATGAGTACTGTTGTATTCTAGCAGAAGTACACTGTCGTTTAAGGTGGATGGCAGAACAATTTGTGTCACAAGGACAGTCTGTGGATATAGAAGAACAATAACCTCAGTCTGGCATTTTCAGAAGAGGAGACGAAATTTATAAAATACATTAAAACAGCCATATTTCAGATTTTTTCTCAGAATAAGAATATGGCTATTAAAAAAAAAAAGAAAAAGATGAAAAGGCTGAATATAAACTTCCTTCTTATGTCAACTAACATGTCTGTATTTTTTACTTTATGTTATATGGTTGAAATGGAGGAAAAACAACTGCTCCTCTCAGAGGTTTTCTGCCGTCACTTTGTCTCGCAGAGTGCTGATTGCACTGTCTGGGGCCTGTGTTTGTAGGGCTGGGCTCTCTAGATGCATCTGTGTTTACATCCCTCCTGTGACCAGCCTGAGCTGGGGCCTTCCCGCCCCTTTCCAGCCCAAGTGGAGTTTAATGAAACCCTGTGTCACTGAGATCAGTTACTCCCAGGAGTCAATCCTGCTCAATTTCTACCTTCCACTGACATTTTGACATAAATAGGCAGGCAGTCCTTCTGGTCTGGAGATAGGAGGGGTAAAAAAAGTGTGAATTCAAACAGCTGTTGATAAATTGCTCTACGAGGCCTTCACTATTAATTTCTGTCAGTAGACAGTAAAATGGCAATGGCTGCTCAAACTGTTCCAAAAACAACACTTCCTGTGACAGGACAGACCACACTACACTGACAGATTGGAATTGGTCTTGTGCAATTGGCTATTGAGTGCTATCTAAAATCATACAGCTGGTGTTGAACAGCGGTATTGTTCTCACTCCACATTACAAATATAAGCCCCACATAAATAACAGAGGGGATCATGCCCGCATATCTGTTCACTAGAGCAAGATGGGCTTTTGTAAGCTACCTCTGGCAACATTTGTCTTTTGTGAAAGAATTTCCATACATTTCCTTCTCTGAACCCTCCCACTGGTTTCATCTCTCCAAGAAGGTGACACAACCTACAGGTCTGATTTTGTGCTTGAGACTGACTTGGAAGCTGTCAAAGGCAGGCAGCTGGAAGTGCTGTTAGGATACAGATGCCAATTTTTGTTTATCATTTTCTGAGGCCTTTGGATTGCCAAAAAGAAGATGTCTAGAGGCAGAGTCTGAGAACAGAAAATAGCTTGGTTTGGAAAGAAATGGACAAAGAGAGCTGTTTGCATAGCCAGTGGATGCAGACAAAGTTGTTGTACTTCTCACCACGGACTTAAAGTAAAAAAACAAAAAGATAACAGATAGGATTATTCTGTCTTCCTGGCCAGGTTTTACACAGCGAGAGGACTCACCTTGCAAGCATAAAAGTGGGCATGACTGGCAGTGATTTTAGCACACCTATTGAAATGTGTAAGATTAATGCTGCACAGTCACAGGAAGAACCAATTCATTAAACTATTGAAGTAGTGCTTATGATCTAAGTCCTTATTAAAGAGAGAGGATTACAGACGTCAAGAATCGAAGTAAAAGTGATAAATAGCTCACTTGGTAAGTTCAAGGAAGATTATTAGTGCTGTACTCTGACTGGGAAAATCCACCCTGCTGAGGAGTTGCATGTCAGAAAAACATCTCATGAGGATAAATCCCTCAACTAGCTTGGGAGCAGCAGTGCTGTGTTACTTGTTTGGGTCTATACTGAAATGTGCCTATAGGTTAACTCATTTTTGTGGCCCTGCTGTGGAAGTTCTCTCTCAGACGGCACCAGATGGTATAGACCTGCTCTTAATGCTCTTCTTCTAAGGCTAGGTTAACATCATGCATCACTTTCAAGCAAAATATTATAAATTATATCATAATTTTGGATGTGTGCCTATCCAGACCATGAAACAGGGTGTTTTATGGAGAACTCGTTCTCGCTAAAATTCCAGCAGTCAGTAGTAGGTTGCTAATTTAAGGAAACAAGTGACCTTCCCCCATAGCACAAAAGTTTAATATTGCTTTGTGGGAGAGTAAGAGGAAAAAGGAACTTGTGCCAGAGATTGTGATAGCACAGTCAGCTAAACAGGCCCATTCTCAAGTCTTTCTGTGGAGGAGTTTGGCTTACCCTTGAAGAAGGCTGGGTGATGCAAGTAAAGAAATATAATGGCTGGAAATAAATGTTAGATTGAAGCATTAGATTAATAGCTGTAAAATGGAACTAACATTTGCATGATTACCCTTTCATATCCATGCTATTTTAACAGACTTTCCTGCAAGGGCTCTTTCATCCCGATTCCTGCAGCACTGCCATTTGGCAATTGCTGTTTGAAAATGTGGTGATACCATGTGAAAATCTTCCAGTAACATTCTTGGGAGACTTAATTTTGTTTCATTTCCATATACCTCTCCCAATTTGTTTCAGGGTTAGAAACATTTGTATGGTAGTGAGACTTACCCTTTAGGGTTCTATTTTCTTAACTGTTTTGCCCCACAGTAAATTCCTTAATTTGAAAATGCAGATGCCACTGTCGCACATGCAAATAAGGTGACTTCAGAGGCAGAGTTATGGCAATTACCAGCATGTACAATTACATAATTTGCACTTACAATCAGTGATTATACAGTTTAGATGGGCATGTAAATGTTCACATATAGTGAATATGCAACAGCATATTTGAGTGATATAGGATTCTCCCTTTGGAATTAACCTTTTCCTGTTGCATATTGTGCATATAAATTAATACATGTATATGCCTGGTGAGAAAAAATGTGGTGACTGCTATATCCTAACAGTTATTTCCTATAAAAATTATGAAGTGGTTGAAAATCACATAATATGGGCCAAAATTATGATATCCTGGATGAATTAAGTTCTGTGATTTCAGGTGAAAACCGATTAATGGCAATTTAGGAACTCAAACAACAATAATTGCCTCAACTTCATGTGTGCATTTCTAAAATAAATTTTAAAAAATTATGAAGACACAGAAAATATACCAGTGTGTTTCTTGTGTTTTAAATCATCCAGTATAACAAGCTAAAACTTTGAAAGCCTTAGAAATTGTAATTTATATGAAACAAAAGTATCTATCTCAGCAGCAGTTATTTTAAAAAATTAGATGACAGCACTAAATTGTGTGAGAGTTCCCAGGAAGTTTCCAGTGCCCAAAAGATCAGCCCTGAATTTTTCATAATTACGAAAGTTTTGCTGGGATGATGAGAAAGAATCTCAGGTCCATACGGCATAGCAAGGATACATGAAATGTCCCTTTTTCTCCTGGAAAACAGGAAATGTGGAGCAGCGTCTCACTGCTAAGCTACTGTTCCCTATTGCATTACTTAAACGTACTGACAAGTGAGGATGATAAAGACACCTTTGTCACAAATTGACCAGAGAGAACAGGATATGAATTAGATACAAGAAAATGAAAGGAGCTTAGTTTGAAGCCATAAAGAGATTCAGTCTTGCTGTTTATTTCTGCTTTTGAAAGATAAAGGAGACAGATAACATTGCGTTTCTCATGCTGTCTTATACATAAAAGTATGATGTTACCTTGGGATCTAAGAATTAGAGAGTGGATATGCTTACAGGCCTTTAACAATCCAGCTGAATTTATAACTCTGTTGCACATAAATATATTCGGGTAAGCAGCTGAAATTTGCTGAAAGAAAATGAAATTAAAAATGTTTATTGTGTCCATGACTGCGACAAGCTTATTTCCTTAGTATGAAAATGTCAAAAGAAGAAACTAGAGTTAAGACCACCTGAATAGCCAGTTTAAAGGTACTCCCTGGTATTGAGCAACAGATATTCACACTGGCTGAGCACATGTGTGTTCCTAGCTTGAAAATCCTCTGTTTAATTGACTTTCAGGAAGACAGCTATCTTGCTGGACCTGGAGAATGACATCATATTCTGCTTATCACACTATATTTCCCCTTGTCACAGGATGCTCAGTCCTTTTGAAGGATGTACCACTCCTCAGTTTTGGTCAGCCCTGTTCTTTTTTGTGCAGTAGTATGAATGAAATACAAACAGATAAACGGTTACTACCCTAAACAGCAATCTTGTAGGAAAAGGAAAGGATCTTTGTGCGGAGATCATGAGTTCTCAGTTCAAGTTTTTCATTGATGTGCTCCTCCTAGTTCCTTCTGGTAAGCAAGACTGAATCACTTTTCCTCTTCAGTGCACCCTTACTCACTGTGAAATTTGCCTGAGAATGCAGTGAGTCCACTCTCACTTTTGATACAACTCACAACAAAGACCGTTGTTACAGTACCTGAAAAGTTATTTTTTTAACAACTAGTTTTAAGAACTATTTCAGGATTTAACCTCTCCATACAGTAAATGTAGCAAAAGGTCTGGTGGGAAGAGGTTCATGGCATTGTATAATTT
Organism: Mystacornis crossleyi; assembly: GCA_013400655.1. Taxonomy (NCBI): domain Eukaryota; kingdom Metazoa; phylum Chordata; class Aves; order Passeriformes; family Timaliidae; genus Mystacornis; species Mystacornis crossleyi. The sequence goes on from VYZQ01063671.1 coordinate 69,769, forward strand.
GTAATGGTTAAGGATCTTCTCCACCTCAGAATAAAAATAATGCAGGAATAATTTCAGTCTTTAGAACCAGTCTGAACTAGACCCAAATAAACAAACACAGGCTTTGGATATTATATGCCATGAGAAAAGTCATCAAGTTTGCCACCATTAGTTAAAACTGAAATTTCTCTTTCTCCAATGAGATTTTGCAGTAAATAAGAAAATTGTAATGGACATATTGGCACATCTCTGCTACTGCTATAATTAGGCCAATCACAATAAATGCCTGCCAAGTTTAAAAAAAATATCATTACATTAGATCTTCTTCTGGATTTTAGGCTTTTCATTATGATTAAAGAAGGCTAGACAGGAAACAGACTACTTAGGATAGCAGCATGCTGCTTTCAAGGATGAGGAGGATGGGGAGGAAGGGAGCCAACTGTGCACATACAAAATGAGCTGAATGACAAATGCTTCTTGATCTTTCCATACACTGCAATTCTAATGAAACTGCTGCTTTTTAAGTCTATTTTATTGTAACATTCTGCCTTACCTTATATAAATACACATATATATCTCATATATAAATATATATGACTGAAAATTTTCAATTACAATTTAGTGTCTTGCATTCTGTTTCACGTTCACAAGTGAAAATATCTTAGATAAGCCTTCACAGAAAAAAGCTGTGCTTTACCAGTTCAATTCTATAGAACTTTTTCCTTGCTTCATGTGGTTCATCATATACTTGCAAAATTTAACTTTGCGTTTTTTTAAAACAAAAGCTGAGGATAAAATCCAAACCTGACTGAAATTTACAGGAGTCTGGTACAAGCATTTCCTCTTATGACTAATTCTTCAGTAGTAGAAATTAAAGTTACTGCATGACATTGCCCAGTGTGAGATGCAGTTTTCTGTGCTACAGAAAGTAGTGAAAAACCCCACAAACCGATCTTGTTTCAAGCAATTTAGAACATTGCATTGCTGTTCAAAAGCACATAAAACTTATTTTCATTATTTTTTTTAATTATTGTACCCAAACTGACACTCACTTTTGCTGTTTTTCGGTTTGTAGGGTTTTACAAGGATGTTCGCAGGCACAGAGCAGACATGAAAAACTTTCTCAGAAGACCCAAGCATTGGGGAACAATATTCAGTTTAACTCTCATATGCAGTAGACAAATTTTCTCTTAAAAAACCTCCTTGCAGGGAGCTATGGAACTGACCAATCCAACAGTGGCAGCTCTGCAGAGCCAAGTAAGATTTGGTGAGCCCTTGAGCCATTAAAACCATAACCAGAACTCCTTGTGATGTGTTTAATTTCTTTCCTGTCCTTTTCCTCTTTCCAGTTTTCTATCAAATTCTTACCCTCTTGTCCTCTTCTCTTTCTGTCATCTGTTCATCTGAACACCAATAGGTGTTTCTGGAAAATGTGTTTCCTGGAACTATAGGGAGAAACCTCTGATCTCCCAGAGTGAATCTCTATAACATTCTACAGTCTCCCATAAGAATTTGTCCCAGTGTTTTTCAGTTCTGGGTTCTTCTTTCTCTGTTTCTCTTGCTTCTTTTTAATTAGCTTTTCCAGTATTCCTAAACCATTCCTGCCAATCACTCAGTCATACTCCCCAGTATGCTATCTGTTCTGCAGCATTTCCAGGCCAAGGTTTGTAAGGCAATGAATTAGCAGGAAAAGGCTTAAATGACACAATGTCAGTGAGAATCACAGAAGAATACAGGAGGAATGAGCCCTCAGTGAAGCAGTACCCTTTTTGAAAAGAAAAAAGAAAGATTAGGCACAGTCTTAATCTAAATGCTACCAGCATGAGAATGGTATCATTCATTAATTGTAAAACTCTTCCAGAGTGTTCTACAAATCTCAGGACCTCACAAATTCCAGGTATAAGCCTGAAAATTTTTGGTCCTTGGTTTCTCTGCAAGGATTGATAACAATCGCAGTGTGTTCTCTGCAAAGTGCCCCTCTTCTTACAAAAATGGGGGCTGATACTGCCTGGCACTGTACAGTTCTACCAGCTGACAAATTCCTCTGCTTGGATTACCTAAAAGCAAAATCTACCTTAATATATGAACTACTGTTCAAAAGTTTTATCCCCAGGACAGCATGACTAAAGGATTGTCATTCAGTCACATCAGCTTTTCACTTTGGAAATTGTATATCTCTAATCATACTAGAAGCCTATAAATGCAGATGACTGATGCTGTCAGGATTACATGTGTAGCACCTTAGAAGTGTGAGGAAAACATGCAGATTGTAATTAAGATTTTCCATTGTGGTCTGAAACCTATTAACACATTGTGTGTAGCTGTATTTATTGTGTGTTGTCAGGGCTTGCTTCTTGACACGATGTGGTATAAAAAAATGTTTGGCACAAGGTGGTGAAAAAATATTGCGTATTTGGATTTTTCTCTAATTTTAGTCTCAGTGATGACAAAAGAGGTAAGGAATTGTCAGGCTGCATACTTATTTTTTTCTACTTCATTTTTTTAGTGTGGTTTTATCTTTTTTATTTGGGTAAGTGAGGCAGGTCTAAAATTCATTGGTAATTTTAAAAATAAAAAAAACCAAAAGTCTCCTGGCCTAAGCAATGGACTAAGCTCCTGGAGTTCTTCAGAAATAAGTGTAGATTTTAGGCTGGTAGCCTTGAGGAGACCTTGTCTCACTTGGATGCAAAACACATCATGAATTTTGCATGCATGACAAAAGGGGGTTTCAAACATGTTCATTTACTTCCAGATAAGTTTGTGTTTTATTCCTGTTCACTGAGATGTTCCATTCCAGATTTTTGCAATAAACTCTCCTTCTTGCCGTACTGTACAAATTCCTTAAGTTAAATGTCTATCTTTGCATGTTTTGATTAATATGGGAGCTGGATCTTCTGTAACACTGAAGAGATTTGTATTATATCCACACTCTTTTTCTGCTTTGGAGTATAACAAACCAAACAAACGGAAAGTCAAACAAAAACTCCTTCAGCTCTCCCACAGATTTTTTCCAAATGTATCTCAAGGGAAGGGCTTGAGTTTTCCAGTCCTTCACCCCTTTCCTGTACTGTCTGTTTATAATCTAACTTTCTTCATAAAATGGAAAAGTAGATTAGCTTCTTCTTCAGCTAGTCATACTTTCAGCAGTGAATAATATTTCTTACTTCCTTAATGCAAATGTACAGAATTTGACAATATGCACTGGTATTTGAACACTGTTCTCCTCCTCACTTTATCTTGAGCTTTGACTGTGGAAATCCGATTGTCTTATACATGCAATGCCTCTGAAATTATTTCCAGGATGCAGAAGAAACTCCCCTGAGTCAAGAGGCAGTACTGTGACAACCAGAGATCTCTTGAAGGTCTCTTGTGTATATGTGGAAAGAAATTAAATGTGCATTCACATGCTGATTCGGTGCAGCATGAAGCTCTTCCTTCCAGTTCCTCCTTGTCCTACAGTGAGGGCTTTGTGTGATGAGAAAATAATTTCAGCTCCTATTAAAAAAAAAAAATTAAACCATTACACTTGGACAGAAATCATGAAAATATGAACCTGAAAAGGTGTCAAAAGCCAAAAGGCAATTCTTCTCCTTCCTTCCCCCCTCCCCAAAAAAGGTCAATCTCAAGATTTTTTAAAAACTTTATTATAGCAATAGTATGGGTAATTGTACAGAAAAATACTGTGTTTGGAGATTTCTTGCACTTAGTTAGATTTTTTCCTTCAGTGTTTCTTTACAGTACTTCCTTGGTGCACCTCATTGAGACTCTCCATGAAAAGATTTAACATGGTCATTTGGTAAGTGAATGTTACTTGCGTACCCATACACTTCCTCTTTCTCTTTTCATTTCAGCTAGGAAATATCTTACCTGCTGTGCAAAGTACGCTTAATCTGAGAAGAGCAAGGTAAAACAGAACTAGTTTAGGGCAGCCTAGAAAAAATTAAAGGACTTGGGATTTTTATTTCACATTTTCAAATGTGACAGATGCAGTTCTGAGTACTACAACATAAACTGCAGACTGACTTTTTTTTTATTTCTACTCAGAAACTTTACTGTGATTTTTCAAACAGGGATGCAATCTTTAATCCCTTTAAAAAGTTAAATCCCTTCAAAAGGTTTGGTGCACTTGCTTTCAAAACCAGATGTCAATGGAGACAACAGCTGAGGTTTTCCTTGTTCCTTTTTATATCTTTGTAACTGTAAAATTAAAAAAAAAAAAAAAAGAAGAGGTCAGAAGAGTAAGGAACTAAAATGTCCTTTTGCCCCTGCAAGCTCTGTGTTGGAGCCTCTCTTCCTGCTCTCACTCCCTCTGAATTTCTGCCCTCAGAGTCAGGCTGGATGTGGACGTGAGTCTTTGCTTAGCTCATTGCAGAACAGAGGCCTAAATGACTGAAAAAGAAAGCAGAAATCTTGGCAGATTGCTAACATATCAAGTGTTAATGAATACAGTTCTCTAATTAGAAATGTCTGCAAGAACTGAGTAATAGGATCCTTTGAAAATGTGACAGTTTTTACTTTCTTTTGTTAGTAGAGTTTATACTTTTCTGAATTAGAGCTTTTATCAAACTGGCATCAGACTTTAGGAATGACAATAATACTTGAAATACAAATAGAGTTTCTTTTGAAATCACTAGCTAAGCTAACATCTTATTGAAATTCTTAGTTTCTGGACTTTATTAGGTTAATAGATATAATTTAAAGACCTTTTTTTCCTCCTTGTTTTCTTTTGGTGTTCAAAAAAAAATCCTAATGAATGTGAGGTTGGCTGGAATTTGCTAGCTAATTTTCAGAAACATCTTGACTTTTTTTTATTTAATTTCAAATGTAATACCTCCCCAGATGGCAGACTTTGTAATTTGTGGCACCAGTTCAAAAAGGTATATTAACTGCCTCTAAACTGCTCAGCATCAAGCATTTACTGGACTTAATTGTGAATTGGTTTAATATTAATTAAAATACGGCCCTTCCTTAGCATGGAGTTTCCGGAGATGCAGGTGGGTTTACTTCTGTGTGACTTTATATCCCATTTTATATCAACACCCCCGCTGAAACAGAACAAAACACTGAAGACCCAGAGCAGCACATAAACATTCTGTGTCCCTTGAAGTCCTCTAAAGGAGCCTGAAAGGGATGGTTTCTTTCATTCTTGGCCAAACAGTGATAGACAAACAGGTAAAAAGGCAAGGAGAAAAATACCATTTACTCACTGTAGCAGCAGGAAATCAAGCAAAGAAAATAAACAGGGTTTGAATCCTGGGCCTTTAACCTGCTAGTCAGACAGATTTCTACAGTTTCATTCTGTGCACATTTGTGTGCTGGTAAATGATGAAGGGGAGGTAGAGGAACTGAAGGCTTGTGGGATCCCTGGGACTCCCACAGCTATGAGCACAGCTGTACAAACACACGCAAGCTTTGTTAAGGTAGGGTGGGCAATTGGCTGAAACTGCTGAGCCAATCTGACCTATAAATCCCTTGCAAAAGCTCTGCCTGAGAGAAAGCCAGAAGTTATGTGTAAATGTTTTACCCAGCCAATTGTTTTTGGTCCTCCTCTGTATATACATAAAACCTCTAACATCCTCCTGGGTAGATAATTTTGTAAGTAGGTGCTTTGAGTGTCCTGCTGAATTGCTGATTACCTGGAGCAAAGCAGGGAAGGGAGGGATCGGTGGGTGGATGGAGGAACTAATAACTCAAGAACTCATTCAAATGAACGTAGAATTTTAAAGGATACATGATATATCACATAAGCTGACGTAGGGCTAATGGCTACAGGAAGTCTATAAAAAAGAGAACACGACATCCAACAGTTTGTTTTGAGCAGAAGGATGATATGAATTGGTCAGAGTAGTAACAGAAAGATTAGATTAATTATTTCAAATTGGACTGCAGTCTGTCTCTTGCCTTCCTCCCCCCAGCCTCCCCCAGTAGAACTCCCACTGCTCATTTGCAGATATGATCTCATGTGAGGAAACAGCATCGCAACCCTGCACTGTCCTGAGTGCACGTGGACAAGCTGTACCCGAGCTAGTCCCCAATAACCCTTACCATGCAAATCACAAAGCCATCAGCAGCCTCCATCAACAAAAGAAATATAGGGGATCTTTCTCAGTTTTTTTTTTCCTTTCCAAACATTTCTGAACTCTGTGTGACCTTCTTTAAAACTGAATCTAAGCACCTCTAAACACGTAACAAATTTAGACAGTAGAAAGCAGAGTTACACATTGCAAACCAAAGGAAGATGAAGGAAGTAATGAGAAGTGAAAGAAAGAGAGCTAAAGATGAAAATAAAGCAGCCTAAACCAGAGAACGTTGAAATAAAACATATGGATTAGGGCATTAAATATAGCATGAACTGTGCAACTTGCCCCCATTTTCTTCCCCTTCTCCATCCTTCCCGCCACCTAAAAAGCAGTTAAACTACAGGGGGATAATATAACACTTGGGATTTATGAAACAAAATCAATGAGAGCAGTGGGAGTAACGTCACTTCTGTAAATGATCAAAATCCACCAATTACAGGGAGGTGTTAATCCTCATCAGACCCGTTTGCTGCTGTGGCAGCATTTGAAGTAAAGCTGCTCTGGAACTGTTACAGGACCAGCTATTCTCACAGCATTTGGAAAAATAAAAGTATTTCCACCCAGGAGTCTCAAAAAAAGTTTGAAGCATAGGACAGAAAGAAAAAGTTAGGAGTAAGGAGGGGGTCAAGCATCATATTTTTGTTCATTTATTGGGTAGGAATAAAAAAATCTAGGAAATTTTGGGGGATGGACCAAAAATTCCCTGCATGAATTGTCCTGCTAAAGCTTTCCTCGTCTGTCATTCAAAATCTCTGGACCTCCTCAGTACTGTGATAACTCAGTAATTTGAATTGGCTGCCATTTATGCTGTATATATTTATGCTGTATATCAGAGTCAATCAGAGTTGAAATATTATTGTATCTGTAATTTCTTTAGCTTGCAACTGAATTGTATTGCTAGATGAGCAGAGATCCACATCCTCTCAGCTCACATTACCAGGAAGGATCATAATTGTGGGAAGCTTGCAGTATCAAGTCCTAGAAGAAAAAATCAATAGCAAGGCAACTGGGCAGGTGTTTGACAGTTGTTTTATTCCATTTTTTTTTTCTGTCTCAAGAAATATATTTTCTGCTGTTAAATGTTGATGAAAAGACTGGGCTTAATATGATATTTCTCTTTAAGGTGAAACTAGTTAAATTAATTGTGCAGTAATTCCTGAATACAGAGTATGCTTTGAATTGGCATTTTGGTCATGCGGAGATAGTTTTTCTCTCTCTTGGTTTTCAAGCAATAGACCCAAACCCCAAAGCTTCTCAAAAGGTAGATTTGCTTCCCTTAAGGTGGACAATTTTCTGCTGTGGCACTGAGTAAAGACAGAGACAAGAGATGGGCAATGAGGGGATCTGACCTTGCCAAGGCTTCCAGCAGCACTTGGATAAGCTGTCTGAACTGTGGCTTACGTAAAGTAGGTGGTGAGGTTGTGGTCATCTTGCCACTGCACACTGCCTCTGGCTAAGGGCTAGAGCCTGTTCCCTGGGATAGTCCTGCGGGGATTGCTGTCCTCTGGAACCATCTACAGTAACACGGGAGCTGAAAGGCAACACTGTCTGCAGAAGCCACTGAAAGTTGCCTTTTGACGTTTCTGCAAAGCAAAGGGACTCAGCAGGTAAAACTTACAAGTTAATAACAGGCCGCTCAGAGAGGCTGTGGAGTTCTGAGCTTGGGAAGACTCAAAACACAACTGGACACAGCCCCACGCAAGCTGCTGAGGCTGACCTTGCTCTGTGCAGGGGGCTGGGCGAGGCCATCTCCGGAGGTGCCAGGCAGCCCCAGCCCTGCTGTGAGCCTGTCACTCTGTGAACAGCAAACTGTGTTTGCTTGGGCTTGACGTGCTGCAGCATGAGTGACAGCTTCCGCAGAAAAATGGAACAAAAACAGGGCCACTCCTTCTCCCTACAAGGGCAGGGTTTCTTTGCTGTTCTACTTTCCTTCCCCATCAGTCAGCTGCCTGCCCTGCAGGCGGCCCTGCCCAGCCTTGCTCCTTGCCTGGGCCGGCAGGAGCTCCCCGAACCAGTGGCCATGAGCTGCAGGGTCAGTGCAGGCAGGCGGGACTAAGGAAGCCTGAGACATCACTAGCTGTGGCATGGCCTTTTTATCGCCTGTTTGCTTTCCTGTAGGATGGTCATGGCGTGATCATAAAGTGCAACAAAATGTATTGATAGCAATACTTAAATGTTTATAAGGATTTTTTTCACGATTTTTCTTTTTGGTCACTGGAAACGGAGTGTCCTTTCCAGGAGAACAAACAATGGAAATTTATGTAGCATGGTGAGAAATGATGAAGTGCCAAATGCCCTCAGACCCTGATTGTACTAGGAATTTTGCTTTACTGAAATACTGTCCTGACTCTGGACTTCAGCAAATGGCATCTGGGCAGTCACAGCTGAAATTCTGCAATAAAACTAGTAAATACTGTACTTCTAATTCCTTTAGAAATGTGCCAGAACACACAAGGCAAGAAATTAATGACTTATTGCAAATTTCCAGTTTAGTCTTTTATGCTATGTGTAATGTTTTACTGATGTCTTAGCTTCCTGCTGTACTAACAAAATGAAAACATCTGAGGAGGTGCAACTTCAAGATTACATTAGAATATAGGGCCAGTATAAAATTGTTAGCTGAAATTTCAGTTTCAGGTCTGTAATGGTGCTTACTCTACTATGACTTTCATTCATCTCTGAAAAGTGTTACCAAATGCTGCCTGACAAAGACATGTTACTCACTGATGGAAATCAGTACTTATTGTTAATCTGAAAAAACAAAGGCCAGATGAAAGCAGATTATGTTCTTTCCCCATTTACCTTCATCTATTCCACTAGAGGTTCAAAACGTCTATTTATAATACAAAATATTTTGCAGCTGGTGGATCAGAACTTGCTCTTCATACCCAGGGCAATGAGCTTCCAGATGATAAATATCTGGAAGGGGTGATATTTTGGTCCATCAAAAGCTAATGCAGAAAGACACTGGCTTCTCTGAAGCTAGGATTTCATGCAAAATATAGTTGCAGCTCTGTTTTAAACTGAGACCGAGAGAGATGCAACAGTCCTACTTGTAGTCACTGAATATCCTCCCAACATGGGAAATACATTAGTTACATACTTCATAGTATTGGCACAAAACACTTAGCTTGCAATTTGTGGTGCATAGTCCACGTCTAGTAGAAACTGCTCTAAGTTGAGGAATCAGAGCTTTCCTTGAGAAAAACACTTATTTTGGTTCCAAATACGGACTCAGAGCTTAGGTGGAAAGCTTTTCCTTGAAGCCATTAGTAATCTTGTGCCTTGTTGAGTTCTTTTTTGCAACCTTCTTTGTGGAGGAAAGAGCACACTTGAATATTCGTACCAAACCTAACCGAAATTGTAGATAGAGATTGTAGATCCTGTCAAAGAAAAGAGTCGCTGTTTTATCTCAAATGAAAATATGAAAATTTGGGAGTTGGCAGTATTTATCCAGTTGTCATGATTAAATTTGTTTTGTTTTGTTGTTTGTTTTTTTTCCCAGCCTGGAGCAACCTCTAGCACTATAAATCCTACTGCTAAGGAATTTAAAATAGAGATTTTTCTTTCTAGATTCTGAGAGTAGTTCTTAAAAATGAAAGACAAAAATTCATCACTATTTTGTAGCATATCCCTTGGTGGGAATTTTCTCCTATTTCTTAATGTTCTTCCTTTATTACTCTGCTACACCCATATCTATCAGCTGGCATGCTTCATTCTTCTTAAGCAATTGACTGAAGACAGGAAGTCACTTTATTTATAGAAATGATGAGTTGGACCTCTAAAAGTGCTATAAAAGAACACATAGTGTGGTGATCATGTTAAAAATATTTTAACATTTTTCAAGGGTCAAGTTTCATATAAGAAGTGTTGTTTTCCTTGGGGAGCTTTAGCTGAACCAAATCACTCAAATTGTTTGAAGTTCTCTCTGAGACCCATGTGCTTGTCTACACTGTTAATCTGCTGTCTACTTTGATGTTTCACCGTGACTAAGCATTTTTTACATGAGTCTGAATGCTAATAGAAGATGATAATGCAAAATGATGTTTCAGTTGGTAACTTGTTCAGAAAATATGCTGAAAGCACGAGTGAACACAATATACGGTATTAGTATTCCCACAAGTCCTATTTAAGACTGCCTTTTTTCAAGTTAGAGGCATTAATAGCCTGTGTGACTCTCCTATATATCCCTATATTGTGTCCATACTATTTTATAAATATTTTTTCAAGATATTAAAAAATAAATTCAAAATATGTCTGTTTTAACTGTGCAATGCACATCAAAATGCATGTCAAATTCTGCCTCTGCATGGGATATAAATGGAAGGGCTGTTAACATGTTTATTTAGTACTTCTGCTCAGAGATTGGCCAGAACACATTTTGGGAGCACACTGCTAACTACCGAGGTGAAAGACAAAGTTCTATTGTAGATGTCTCTTTACCAGTTTATCACATCCACACCTTTAGGAGAAAAAAGCAGAGAAAAACAGCAGGTGAAATATTCCCCTGCACAGGGGCGTGTGAAGTCAAAGGAGCTTCTCTGATGAAATATTGTGAACAGAAGGAGAGATGAGATCTTCTAATTTAACATAAAAGGAGTGGTGACTGATGGGTCTTTCACAGATCTGACTGGTCAGAAAAGTGACATTTGTGCAGACTTGGCACCAAACCCTGCTACTAGCAATGCTTGATATTTACTGATTTTGCCACCTGCAACTCTGAAGAAAGCACCTTCAGCGGAACTGATTTTCTGAACTATGAGAAATCATGACAGAGAACACGGAGACTTCCTTAAGGTATAGCTTCCAGGAAAATGTATTAAAAGGTTCATTGAGTTAGCAGAATGTAAAAAAAGTGGCAGTTAACCACTCACCCATTGGCAACATGAGACAGCCAAAATGTGTCACTTGAGAACCCTAAATATGCTAAGGTTATATTTTGGAATATAACAAATACTTCCCAAAGGACAACGCAGATGTTGTGAATTATCACTTATATCATTTTAGCACTGCATAATTCCAGTCATAAACTGGGATGCCACTGCTCCATACATGTGCACTTAAAAGGGAGATCTCTCTGTTCCAAGCTCCAGCTAGCTTGCAATCCATGGTTTAAAAGAGATGTTATGAAGAAGAGGAAATGAATGCATTTATGAAAACATTAGATGATTAATTCCCTCTTAGTCTCTGATGACTAAAGTTCTGGGCTGACATTGATGTCAAAGGAAATGGCTTTGGTTTGAGTATCCTTGCTTATGACACCAGCGTTAGTCCAAAGTAAAATGAGGATACTCCAGTTAATTGCTGCATTTTGATTGACTATTAACGTTAAAATTAGTAAGGTCTGAATTATATTTCAAAGCCACTTTTGACCAGCTGGCTCACAGTAATTCCAATTGCAGCTCCAAGGTATTTTTAATTGGCTTTTCCACTGTGTTTCAAAGTGTTAAGTTATCTGTTATAATTTATTGGAAGCTTTTAAAAGTACTCCACATACCTAGGCAAAGCTTACAGCTTGAGTTAGTATTTCTTATGCATTTACTCTGCTGTTTAAATGGTACAATCTTTATGTCAGCCAGACTATTTATGAAGTACTTTGCTCAAAATGGTTTAGGGAAAATAGCTTATATTCCTATGTCATGAGTTAAGGACTTAAAGCTGACTGAAAAAGCAACTAGTCTCTTCAGTTCTTTAGGCTGCAGACAGGGTGATCTCATGGTCTTCCCCATAAAGCAGAAGGTTTTGAATATTTGGATAAGAGATAAAATATTTTAAAACTTGAACTATGCATAAGGGAAGAAATCGGGAAGATAATGTACAAATTTAACATCTGGACTCCTCATTTGGAATAATGCTTTCTTGATGCAGCAGTGGATAATCTTTCCTGGAACTGCTGGCAGCATAAGTGCCAAGAGGCAATTCCCCTGCGTTTAATTTTTAGTACAGTCATTCATTATTAAAAAACACACACTGAACAATTGCCAAAAATTAAGTGTGGAAACTCAAATCTGGAGCATATATGCAGAAGCAGTTATTTCACATCAAATAGAAGACTTGTGAAATGGATCTTGGGGTAGTGAGTTCCTCCTGGAGCTCGACGTCCATGCAGTTACATGGTGCAGACTACACCAGCCTGAGTCTGGAGTGCTCTGGGTGGAGCTGGGGTGGCTGGCTCTCAACTCTCTCAAGAGTTCACCTGAGAGCAAGGATGGCTCCAAGTTGCAGATATGAGCTCCTAGATTTAACATTCCTTTTCCCAAATTCTCATCTTGTTTTGGAATGGAGGTTGTGAGTTTGTTTTGTTTGTTTGTTGCTGGGTTTTTTGGTGGGGCAAAACTCTCTTTTGATGGGTTGAGATGTATTTTAGGACATTTACCCAATACTGTTTCAATATGGTCAAAAATCTGACCAGTCTTGCCCCTGTATAGGTATGTCTGAGTCAAAACTCCACTGAGCAGACACAAGAAGCAGTGCAAGTCTTTGTTTCCAATCCTCATTCCAGAAAGGATGGAGTAATTGTATGTTCTTTCTACACTGCAGCAAGATTTTGTTTTTCCAAATGTGGTATTTTGATTTATTCTGCAGCATTTAGAATGGTTATCCTACACCATTCTTGCCAGTGTGCCCAGTTACACCTTCATTCTTTGGAGCTCAACAGTTCAGTCACATCGATTCATTTTGCACTTGCTCCCTCTGTTGTGATGTAGGAATGGCGTTCTCCAATTCTCCCACTAAAACCACGATCCACTGCCACTCCCCCCTGCTCCAGCTGGAGGCACAAAAGGTCAAGATCATCAGTTGAGATGTGAACAATAAGCTGGAAACAGCAACTCGATAAGAAAATGAACAGTGACAGCAACAATATTAATAACAAAAGGTATAAGAAACTAAAGGACTCACACGGAAAACCCATGACAACAAACAATACCAGACGCCTTCCTAACCACATTTTGTCAACTGGAAGGAATCCCTTCTGCCCAGAAGGGCCTTCTCCTGGCTACTGTAAAAATGATCTCTGTCCTGACCTGAACCAGGACACCCTCTAATACACCTCTTTAAAAAGTCAGAACTCTACAAATGACCCAAGGATCATGGGAAAAAAAATGTGATGGGCAATTCCATTTGTTGCCATTTATCTATACATAGCGCAGAGATTTTACAAGTGAAAGTGCAAATTTTCATGTGTTTTGCTTCTGCAAAGCACAACTTCTTGAATGAGAGTAGAATTGCAATTTCTTTATTTTCAGCAAAACACGTAAAAAATATTTAATCCAGGGCAAACTTTTATTTTACTTTTATTTTTTGTATTTCAGCATCTCTGGCTGCCTAATCCCTTCCCTCTCTGCACACACCCACTCCTGCTGCCTTTTGCATCCCCAAAATTCTAAGAAATAGAAGAATTACTTTACAAAAAGTCAAAAGGTTCAATATCTGCATTGTGCTACAGGACACCAAGAGAAATGTAAGTCATCTTCAGTTTGCCAGGCTGGTAAAATGGCAGGGCAAAAGTGCTGAAAGGATGGGTTGAAGTAGCCATGTGCTGTGTTAAAGAGGACGAACATGGCTTTTAACTCCATGGTTTTCCCTTGGTGGAATTTGTCATGCCATACACCCACCCGCTGCTGCAGATGCTCACCCACACTGTGCCTGCATGCTGAGCTCGGCTGCTGCCCTGACGTTCTGTTCCATTCACGGGAGTGTGAATGGCGGGACGGGTACCAAAGGTTCTGCCGAGTTAGGAGTGGGTACCTGCCAGCAACCATACACTGTCAGAGGGAGGAGAAACTCAAACTCTTTTCAGCCCAGGGGATTTTCTGAATATGATTTAGTTTGTTGTTTTGCAATTCCCCCATGCATCCAAGTGACCTAAAAGTCA
>VYZQ01063673.1:12011-24747 GCA_013400655.1 Mystacornis crossleyi
CTCTTCAGCCTGCTCCTAAATACAGTTCAATGTCTGACTCTGGGGGGGGAGCAGAAGAGAAGTGAAAGTAACACAAATTTCACCAAGTCTTCAAAAAAAAAGAGAATCTTGCTCAGTCTGTGATGTATCCCATGGAGTGACATAAGGGATCCTGGCCATATGTAATCCAAGGTGTTGGGAAGCAGTGACTATCTTGGAAACAGAAGTAGCTGTTAGGATGGAAATAGTAAGCAACTGTCTACCAAAGGTTTATTGCTCAGTGCTCAGAGTTTAAAAAAGCAAATGGATGGACAGTTTGTCTCATCTTGTTTCTTCCTTCCCTGAAATACAAAAGTAACCCAGGGAAAACACCAAAGGTCAGTATCTATTTTTGATTTATTCCCTTATTTTCCTAGCACTTTTGTATTGGCATTATTGGAATGCATTGTGTATTAGGCAAAATTTATTCACGGTGTGTATACATATTTAATAAATCTTTCCTGCTGGGATTTGACCAGATGCTAATATCTGGTGTAGCACTCCAGTTTTAGGATACACTTGGGTCTTCAACTGAAAGAAAAGTTTGAACCCCCCATATGTTTTTCCTACTAGCATTATTCCTGCCCATTCAGTGGTTTCTCTGGTTTTTGAACCACTTGATGGAAAAATGTTGCTGCTGTTGGACTGTTTTGAGAAGCAATCAGAAAGACAATAGTAGTGTTTGAAGTTAAAAAAAAAAAAAAGTGTATTTCCAAAGCATTCCTGGTATAGTATTTATGCAGATTAAAATAATACTGTTTAGAGTAATTAATATTTAAAGGGAAATTTTAATCTATCAAAGACTTTTCTCTTTTACACAGAACTATCAATACTTGTCAATAAAATATTTTCATTTTTATCCTTGGATAGCTGTCAGTGCTGTGGGAATTAGTGCACGAGCACAATGAGATGGAGCTCTTAAGGTCTGGCTTGTTTATCCAAGTCTGTCTTTTCCTTTTCTCCTCCCAAAAAGACAAGACACTGTCAGTTCTGTGTTTTGAGTGTGTCTTCAGCTGAAATTGTGTTGTCTCGTTTGGCAGCGGAGGATTGGCATCCGTGTTGGAATGAAATCCTTCCTGAACTTCTGGGGTTACACGCGGTGAAATTCACGGTCAACTCTGCTCTACAGGTGAAATAGCCAAGTTTCTGGCCTCTGTTTCTGGCTTAGCTTATGATGAGAAGCCGAAGTACCAAGTGCTGAAGAAAATCCTGCTGGATGGCCTGGAGTCAAGTGGGATGCGCTACGACGGCCCTCTGGAATTCTCCGCGGCGGCAGCGTGCACGCGGAATCACTGCGCTGCTAAGGTGTCCAAAGTGAGTGGGACAGCTCTGGGATGATTTCTGACAGCTCCTGCCTGTTGCCTTTCCTTTTGTAGAGGAGGCAATAGTTAAAGCTCTCAAAACGAGACTGACACAGCAGTTCTTCTGCCTTAAATACACCATGTTTGTTAATTCCTGTTTCCCCTGGCTTTGCTAAAAAGTGGAATGTCAACCCTCAAGGAGGAAGAGCTGCCATGAGTCCTTTTGACCCACAGGCTCTCACTTCAAAGCAGTAGGTCTGTGGAGAATGATTTACTTTCAGGATAATGGGGAATTCAAGGACTTTGTTCACTAACATCTTGAAGACAAGCCTGAATGCCAGGTTTTTCCTTCGTCCCAGATTAAAAGCAAAGTTAGCTTTATTAGCGACAGCATTTAATTCATTTTCTTGCTTTCAGGCTGTTCTTTGTCATTTGCCTTTATCCTCCCGCAGCCCCGGTGTGGAGGAGATGTTCCTGTGGCTTTAGCTGTGCTACTGGTGTGCACTGGCACAGGATTTTCCCAGTGACGGCTCTCCTGTGCTCTTTTCCTCCAGTGCACTAAGTTAACAAAGCCCAGCTTCCCTAAGCAGAGAAGGAGGTAATTAGCAGTTTTCCTGGGAAATGTCAGTCCTGTTGTTCCTGTGAAAGTCCCCGTGTGCACCAGCCCCGTGCGGGGCTCTGGGGCGTGTGCAATAAGGCAGGGTCAGGGTCCCATCCATTTTTAATATTCCTGGTGAACTTTGGACCATCGCAAGTGTTCGTGAGCCAAGAATGCAGGATGCAAACTAATGTGACTGATAGGCTGCGAGATGAATGGTGATTCAAGTATCAGTGCACAGATGGTTCTGATTTGCTGAGTTTTGTAGCTGCTGCAACTGAAGACATAAAATATCCTTCTAGTCATAAATTAGCTCTTTGGAAGCAAAACCTTGGCACCAGAGCTTTACAACCTTCAATTAGTAGGGAAAGAAGTATTTGAATGACTGTGGTATTGACATCTGTAGGCCTGCATAGTAATCATTCCTAATAGAAGAGAATATCTGTTTGAGGGGGTTTTGCATGGCTAATTAACCACCAGTGAGAATATGTAATTTTTTCATGATCTCCTGATTGTCACCTTTCTCTCATGATACAATTAGGTTTTATTGTAGCAAGTGCCTCACAAACCAATTGTCAGCACTATTTACGTATTGTGGAAGGCAGAACAAAAGTTCATGTTTAATGAAAAGGCACTGGGTTTTGATCTTGGTAATTACAGATACTTAGTTTAGCACTTTTATTGACTTTCCTGGTTTTACCCCCTTTTTTTCTAATTTTAACAAAACCAAAAGCTGTTTTGGTGACAGGACTTCTGTGGCTGTGATGGTGACCACTGTGTCCTCACTCATTTGAGAAGTTTTTCTAAGTTTGCACTGTTTTGTCAACTGACTCGGGGCATCAGGTAGCTGTTAACTGATCTCCAGCTGATCCTGCTGGATCTCCGTTTCACAGGAGTCTTTGATTTCTCAGAGTCAGACACTAAATAGTAAATCTGTTTCCTTCTTAAGCCTGGCCTACGACTCGACAGTCTGTGGCATAAAAGATGATCCCAACCTTGCAGGCTGCAGGAGCTGCTGCAGCACTGGATATTTGCAAGTCACACCCCCCTGGAAAACCCCTGGCTGAGGAGTGTCAGTTATCACCCTCCCTGTGCCACAGGACACAGTGGGATTGGGTTTGATGGCCAGGAACAGGATCAGAGGGAAGGCCTGTGTGCTACTAAATCTTGGCACCTGTCAGCACTGTTTCAGGGAAGTGTGTAATGCCGAGTGTCTCACTTCTTGCAACAGTGAGAACACCAGGATCACCTGTGTATTACTGCAGCCTGCTCCTTCAGCCAGTTCTGCTGCTGACACGAGCCAGTTTCCTCTAAACACTCGCTGCAAAACAGCTGCAGGAAGGCAGTTTTAGGGTTGTTCAAAGGATTTAAGGAGTACTTAAATACCAGTAGAGAGGGCAGGTAACTGAACTCTCTCGAAATCTGTTGCTATTTTCAGAAAATGCGATGTTTCAGTTGGCCTGGTGCTCTCGGTGCTGCAGCCCTGACAGTGCTGGATGACAGGCAGGCTCTTCCCACTGCATCTCTTCATGGCACTGCCTCTAGTGATCCTAGGCCTGACTCTTTTCATCTCAGCATTCCCTTTCCCTCTCTCCTTTCCTTCACCAAACACTTCTCCCATTGAAGAGACAACCTAGGAGTAGTGGGAGCCACTGCAAACAAGCCCCTGTCTCCTCACTTGGTGCTTGTAAACAGGATCTGACTCCAGCTGCTCTGTCTGATTCCACCTGTACCAGTTTGGTACACAGGAAATGAGGGGAATTTGGGGTTAATTCCCTTCTGAAGAGCAGCAGACACCTGTAACAGAGGATCCTGTAGCACCAGCTCCTTGATGAGGTGAAGAGGATTGCTACAGAGCAAGGATTTTAGGATATTACTCCCTGTATAGTATCAGAATCTAATCTTGAGGTGGCATAAGAAGTGTAGCAGTGGCTATATCCTGGTTCTTGGTTCCAGCTGCACACCAGAGACAGGTGATAAAAGATTAATTGCATTAATTCTCAAATTTATTTACCACCTTTTTGGCCCTGAATAAACATTTTCAGCTTTTCCCCCTACAGTGAAAGTGCTGAAGTTGTGGCAAAAGGAAAGTTGGGGTGAGGCCAGCTCACTGCTTGCTTGATCTTGTAGAAATCAGAATAAAAAATAACTGCATCAATACCAACCTGTAATTTCATTAGGATGAAATATGGTCATTTTTAGGTGTAAAACCACTTATTTTCACTTCTAGTCGTGTTGGAACTTTTAAGTGAAAACTTAGAAGTTTTGCTTTAAGTCCTGTTTGGAAAGCGATGCAGTTGTTTAAGGTGTGTATAGATGGTGAAGATCACTATTTTTCTGTGTGCAATCTGGGCTTTTTTCACTGTACAAAATGCTCGCTGTTCATCCCAGGTTCGCCTCCCAAAGCCTCCACCCAAACCAGCTCAGCAGAAGGGCAAAAAGCTGGAAGGTGAAGAACCTGGCTGTCCAAACAAAGTGTGCGTGGGGGTGCCAGGCACACAGCTCCTGGGAGAAGGAAAGCCAAGTAAACGGAACAGGAGGCCTCCCCAGGCAGAGCCGCAGCAGGTGAGGATTTGGGCCCTGCGGTAGCACCCAGCTCTCCGTTGTTAGCTCCACGTCCAGCTTTTGGGGGGGGTGAGGAGGAACAGGGCTGGAAGAGAGCCAAGGGCTCTGTCACAAACCCCGGGAGCTGGCAGATGCTTGCTGGCTTCCAGTATTCCACACAGGAACCTGAGTGTCTTGTAGCCCAGAGGGCAGTGCCTGACCTGCCCCAAACCTGGTGCCTCCCAAGTGCCGGATCAGGACCCGGGATAAGTCTGAACTTACTGAGTTCCTTTCAGCACACAGAGTTAATGTCTTACCTCAGCAGGCTTCCTTGCCCAGGCCTTCCCCAAAACCAGTGCAGCAGAAGGAGAACAGGGGGCACGAGGAGCACTCCAGCTTCCCGAGCAGGCCCCACACCCGGGGAACACGCCGGCAATGCCACGTGGAAGAGAAGCCACTTGAATTTTACACTACACGTCAGGAGCCTGAGCACCCAAAAAAGGTGAGGGGTTTGGTGTTACCATAGAACAGTCACCAGTGCCTTGAGAAGGAAAGATCAGCTTTTCTAAAAAGAGTTCCCCTCAAAGAAAGCCTCAACTATGTGGATGCAAACTCGGTGTTTGCCACGAACACGAAAGGTTTATGGGTAATCGCCTACATGAACTATGGGCCAGCTACCACTGCAGTTGTGTAGCTGCAGAGCAAAGCCCTGCACCTGGATGCAGATTGTAATTTCCCCACTCTTACATCTCCCCTTTGTGGACCCTGTTGTTTGCATGGTAGAAACTAAGTTCAGGAGTTTCCTTCTCTGTGTAGTGGAAAACTTTATAGTGCTCGTTAATGAAGTCCTTAAATTCTGGGTTTTACATCAGAGGATTTTAGCAGTTAACAAACTCACCTTGACTATTACTGGTAATTTAGTGCATAAAAGGGCTGAATGAATAGTTTCAGTCTTACTCCTCAACTGTACGTGAAAAAAAAAAAGGAAAAAATAAATCAGTTTTAGTACAAATAATGCAGCACCACGTCCCTGTCAGCAATCACCCTGTGCTCCTGTTCTCTGGAGCTTTGGTGTGTTTTAGTGAGGGGGTCCCACCTTGGTTTTCTTTCATATAAACAAATAACTTAAATGAGGACAGTTTCTAATGAGTACAAAAATGCAACTTTTAAGGTAGCTTTATGATTAATCCAAAATTCTTTGCTTCAAGCAGTCTGATCCTCACTGCCTGGAGACTCCGGTACAAGCTGGGAGAGGGAAGCAGCAAAAGCACAGCTGTACCTGAGAGCACCAGGCAGGACAGTGGTGAGCAGAACCATCCTGGGAGAGGTTTTGGCTGCCAGCAGGGGAGATGGAGTCTGACAAGTCAAACACAACTTGGGAATAGGAAAACACTCCAGAGTTACTTCCTAGTCCTCAAATGTAGAGTTTTTGCAGAAAAGGGACCCATCACTAGGCTAGTGCTTAGATTAGATTTGTGTTTGGATTTAGTTTTTCTAATGGAAAAGCTGTTATTTCAGTAGAATTAAACGTGCTGTTTCTATGTAGAACCATTCTGTGGTATTCACTGAATAGTCTGCGTAATGGGGGGGGGACTTTAAATGGGTGTCAGATGACATTTAAGCCATTCAAATGAGAAACTGGAGAAGGAAAAAAGGCAGGATTCTCTTAGCTTCATTTTCCTCTCAAATCCTCTCATGTAATTCAGGAGCTGGGTAATGGAAAGCTCTGTAGGAAACCAAAGCTGTCCCTGGTTCTAAGGGACAGGGGAAAAGATTGTTAAATCTTGGCTGAGTGAGCAGTGGGATGGAGGCGTTTGGGGATCCCTTTCAGAGGTGGAGGCCGGCCAAGGACAGCATTTGCTGCTGGAGATGTAAAACAGCCCAGGCACCCCTGGCCAGCCACAAGCCCCACGCTACCAATTTATGTTCCCTGTGATGGGCAGGAGAAGTTCAGCTTCACTGACAAAAAAAAATGCAAAACCTACAGGAATCAGACCAGCAAATTCACACTTAAAATCATGTCTTGAATTTCCAGGCCAAACCTTTATTAGCAGGAACACGGGAAAGACTGAATATATTAATGTTGTTGGAAACAAAGATAGAGAAAAATTTCAGCTGTAGACTTCAATAGTAAATATAGATAAGTCCCTGTAGGAGGTGTTTAACCATGCCTTATGTTACACACTTACCATACAATAGCCATACACGTGCAAATTCCAGAGGTAAGACTCCATAAGGATTGTATCGCTTTCTCTAGGATAACTTAAATACCTCAGTGGCATCTTTGTTTTTTTGCTTCACATCTCACTTAATATTAGCTTTATAATTACAGCTGTTTTTCCCCTGCAGGAAGACACTGCAAGAGAGCTGCCACCATTTGACCCCTACAGAATACTCTCAGAATTCCGAAAGAAACACAATCACCTCGTAACTCCAGTTCCTCCAGCAGCATCCCCGGCTGGTGCTGACACCACTCATCCCTCTCTCTCTGTCGTGTTTAGGCTGGCATTTGCTGATGAAACCTACCCCTACACTGCAGCTGTTCTGGTGCTTCTGCTGCTCATTGTACTGTCCCTGTATCTGCTTTGATGTTGCTGTTCCCGTGTCTTCGGTGGGAGTGCAGTGCTGTTCCCACCACGCAGTTTCTTCTTAGAGTTTCTTCACTGAAGATTTCAGTGTCAGGGGCTTGAAAAAAAAGTTTTAAAATAATCCTGTCAGTACGTGCCTTGTACAGGCAAGTTCTCATCTGCACTAAATAGTTTGGGGTTCTCTGAACTATTTGTGGTGGTTCCTGTTACGAAAGTTGGGATTCTTTTTGTTGTTGTTTTTTTTTTTTTAACTGAACCTTTTGTTACAGCATTAAAAAAGTATCATAAAATACAATGGAGTATGATCTTTAATTACTCTGGCACTAGTGTGGGGCTGTCTTTATACTGTGTCAGAAAACCTTTAGTTAAACACTGATGCATTAAATGCTGAGGAAGTAACAGTTTACTCCAGTGGGTAAAGAGAAGATAGTAGCCACCAATTCTGTTTTAGAAAGACGTGGTTACCAGCTTTGCCTTTTTCACTCTAATTCACTCCTACTCTTGGGTTTTCCTTACCTTATTGCAATAGGGACATTCACCAAAGATAACATTAAAACTCTGTCTGCTGGTAGGAAGGCCTTGTAGCCACTGCAACACAAGGAAATGGGTTAAAAGTCACATTGGTTTCATATCCAATTCAAGAACCACCTATTAATTACCGGAGTTCAGCTGATGAACATCTGACAGGGTGCACTGAAAGTTCAGAGGGTGCATCCTTTTCCCAGAGAGCTCATGTAGGAATTGGGGGTGACAGGACAAGCAGAAGCACACTGACTGCCATAGTTATGTTCCTTACAGGCTCTTGCTCCATCCCGAATTTAAGTGGGCGGTGCTTGTTTCGCAGAAGGTGCCAGTTACTGAGCAGTTTGTCCCGCTGGTCACTTTACCTCATAGAGACAGGCCTGGTGGAAGGGCTGCCCACAGCGAGGATCGTCACACACTTGGTCGGGCGCGCTGCCGTCGAGCCGATAGGCGTAGCAGATCCCACAGTCCTTGGCAAAGTCCTGGAACGCAACAGCGCAGCTGAAAGGAAGGGATGGGCTGCTAACACACAAACAGGTTCACCCGTGTCTTTGCTTTTGCAGGTTTTGTTAGCTGGAATTACTATTTTTTGCCTTTAATACGTATCTGTTGATGCCATAATGGCGTAGAGTGACACTGGGTTCCAGGTGTGCAAGACCTGACTGGGTTATATTTCATTCCCCTCACTGAATTACATCTCATTCAACAAGCACTTTCATGCTTTTGGGCACTTTTTGTTCACTAACCACTATGATTTGTCATTATGACTTGACGTTAGACACAAACCCTCAGTCAGATCATAATTTAGAAGCTTCACGAGTGAAAGCAAAGCTCGTAATCCAGTGTTAAAGCATTGTCAAAAATTAATTCCCAGTTTGTTTGAAATGCACCAGTATTTGGATGGCCTCTTGTCCCCTCCAAGCAGCTCTACCTAATTAGAACTAAGTCATCAACATCCATAACAGAATGTTTGGAGTTTCCACATCTCATTAGCTACTCTGGAACTTCCTCTTTTCCTTTTAATAGTGGAGCCTGTTATTAATGGCCTCACTGCTATGAAGGCCACAGGGAAGTGTGCACCTCTAATCAAAGGTTAACAAGCTCTGACAACTGTTGCTTGAAGTTCAGAAGTCCTTGTGACAATGTATTAATCCAATTACCTCTCTTCTAAGTCTCTGATTGTCCCTGGCTCTTAGAAAGTGACCATTTAAATGTTCCTTATTCAGCAATAACGACTGATCGTTAACCAAAACCAACTTACGATTTTTTCCAACGCGGCACGAGATGGAAAATCAATTTCTAGGAGCTCTTTCAAGTTTTTTAACAAACTGATTTCCGGATCCCTGCGGGTGGGAGGGGGAGAGAGAGAGAGAGAAAAGTCCACACCAGGAATGGCAAACACCATTTGAGCTTCCAACCTGCTTCACTAGAGACACTCACCACAAGTGCATGTTGTTGTTGAGTTTCGTTCTCAGAGGGTTCACTGCTGCAAGCAACAGACAGGAATAATGGCATCACCCCAGGGAACCTCCCAGGTTTCAGGTAGGGATTGGATCGGAGATCTGAGTCCAGAGGAGAAACAAGTGGAATTTGCTGCCTTACCATGATCTGCGCCAAGGAAATAACACTCTGGAAGCATGTTTGGATGGCGAGGATCTACCTCCACGTTCACTGAGACATTGTTCCCTGCAAGGAGAAAGCAAGGCCATGGGGAAGCTTTGCAGTCCAGGATTTGAAAAAAGGAACCATTTTTAAAAGCAGTTTTAAAGTGGCTAATTCAGGCTGGGTTTCACTAGGATAAATAATAACAAAGTTGGGAGGTATCCAAATGATTGTACAAAATATCAGTATATATTAAGTATTTGCATTTCCATAAACTGTAATTAAAAATAACAACTGATTAAAAAAACCTGCCAGGCTTGCATTTCTTTTAGACTTGTCTTAACCTTAACTCTTATTCAGAGATAAACCTAATCAACTCAAGCTAGAAGACACACTCAAAATCTTGGTGAAACTTTAAAGGTAGTAGATGTGTAATTTACTAGTTCATCTTTATCTTCTGTAGTCAAAAAGAGAAGCCCAAACCCAATATTAAGCAGCCGAGGTCAGTCCCCTTCCCAGCAAGCTCCAAGACTGAGACAATAATGCTGTATTTTTGAAACAGCAAATATTTGGCTTTACCAGACCCCCACCATCCCTGGAAGGGCTCTGTTCCTCAGGGGGAAGCAGCTCAGTGGTGCTCTGGATCCAGCCCCACAATCTCACAGCAAAGTCTCTTCTAAACAAGCCCAGGTGAAGCCCAACCTTTTCTGTAACTAAAGCTGTGCTAGGCTTTCCCTCCTGGAAGAGGTGGGAATGAATGAAATCAAAGTTCAGTGGTGGCTGAAGGTTCTCTGTGCCTGACAAGAAAGGGCTCAAAGCCCCGTCCTGCCTCTGCTCAGCTGCTCCGAGGCTCTTTTGGAGACTTTTCTTCCCTTTTCCTTGGCCTGTGGCAAAGGGCAGCAGGACCAGGACAAAGCCCTCCCTGGACTGTGCACAAAGTGGTGTCTGACCCACCTCATTCCATCCACTTGCTGAACTTTTCCTGTCCTTCCCTCCACTCCCATGAAGCAGCTCCCCTCCAGCTCCTCCCTCCCTCCCTCCCCAGCTGTCAGGGACAATGTGGGTTCACTCTGTGTTCTCACATTTCTACAATTTGCTCTTGGTGATGTGGATTTCAGCTAAAAATCAGCACTGGTCTGGCAAAGATAACCCCCCCCCAGCATTTCCAGCCTCTGACAGTGGCAATTACAACTCCTTATCTTATATAGACATAATTATAAAATTCCTTATCCTATGTCTATTAAGACCTTAAAATGCCAGACATCAGCATATAAACTGAGGTATATTTTCAGGTGGTTAACAGGGAGGCTTCATTTCCTCTCCTTTATTTCTTTGTCCTTCCCACTTGCCTCCTTTAACCCCCTTTTTTTCCCCTTGGGCTGCACTCTAATATCCCTTCCACTCCAGGACAGGATGAATCTAAAGTTTAAAAATCTGGATTTTCTGATTGAAGTAAGGACTTCACCTAAGGTGATATTTACAAGTACTGATTTTATCTAGAGTTACCAGGCAAGTGCTCAACTGTTGACAGTTCCACGTTCATAATTTACAAATACACAAGGTTTTCCTGCAGAAATTTTCATTTATCTGACACCAGACAGTCGTAATGAATTTGCCAAACAGGATCAGTATTCTGTGGAAAGTTATTTTGTTAATACCCAAAAGAAGAGTTGTGTCTTTAAGTGCTGCCTTTCCGTTCCCAAACTCAAACAAGCATCACGTCTGATGAGACAAGCAAAACAAAACAGCTCCCCGAGTTTTTCTTCTCAAATCCACCGTATCCCTTTAAATCTTTTCCTACCTATTGCAATTCTTCTGGTTGTAGCACTCCGTGTGGGATTTTCTGGCTCAAGCACCCATGTCTTCCCATCGATTTCATCCAGGGCATCCCAGAATTCCTTCAGCGACTCCAGTGCTGCCAGGAACTGATTGTAAATGTCTATTAAGGAGTTCTAAGAAAACAAGAAATTTAAACAGATTTCACTGAGTTTCCACCTGTGGCCTGAGAGAATTTTTTTTTTTTTTAATTACTCATTTAAGGAGTGTTAAAATCCATGTGTGTGTCCAGTGTATCGTGATAGCATAAAACATGGAATNACTCCAGTGCTGCCAGGAACTGATTGTAAATGTCTATTAAGGAGTTCTAAGAAAACAAGAAATTTAAACAGATTTCACTGAGTTTCCACCAATGGCCTGAGAATATTTCTTTTTAAAAATTACTCATTTAAGGAGTGTTAAAATCCATGCGTGTGTCCCAGTGTATCGTGATAGCATAAAACATGGAATAGCACCTAACCTCATCACCATTATCTCAAAATTAAGCAGTATAAAAACAGGTGCTTAAGATCAGCTTTCAAACCCTGTAAATAAGGCAAGAGAAGGAGACACCATCTAATAAGCAGAGGATTACACGTGGGGGATTTCAATATTTGAGAGTGGATTACACGGAATCAGAAATATCTTTCATTAGACAGGACAGCAATGCAAAAGAAATCTAAATCTAAATCCTGTCTTTAGACAGGACAGCAATGCAAAAGAAATCTTTTGAAATCATCAGTGGGCAAAAAGAAATCACTATTTCCCCAGGAAAAGACTTCTGCAAGAGGAGAAAACACTGGGTGGTCAAGTGAACTCTTGGCAGGTGCAGATGCCCAGAGAGGGACAGATTTCAGATATCCTGAGCTCCAAAAGAAAAAGCAAATTAACGTTCTGTTCTCAGACGAGTATTTTTCTATGATTTAAACAAAATACAGAAGAAATGGTTTCCTTTAAAATGTAGTGATTATATTCTTCCTTTCTCACCTGGACAAAGAGCAACAAATTATCTGAGCCTTCTCAGATGAAGAAATAGAATTTTTCTGTGTAATAACTTTTTATATTTTGTGCATGTTTATTTTAGAAAGAAACGGCGTAGCTTGGAAATAAAATGCTACATTTTTCCTGCTGTTGTTAAATTATATTAAAGTAGGAAAGCACCTAAGCAGAGAAGTGTGAATTCTGCCAATCTCAAAATGTAATGCTTATTATCTTTAAAAGCATTTTGTTACTTTTGTAATACCTGAAGTGATATAATAGTGTCAGTCACTTAACCACATCTTAGAGTATAGTATCTTCATCTTAAGTACTATTATTTCCAGTATTTTAATAATTTTCACACAGTCCTGAAATGTGATCTTTTGTGCTCTGATGACACTTAAATTAATAGCATAATTTTCTGGTACTTGCAACAGTTGCTTTCCATTTTGATTTTTTACATTTTTCTATATCACATACAGATAAATCCTCTAATAATCATTTTTATCTTTATCTTCCGGGAATTCAAAGGGTTTCACTAGAAAAAAGAAACATCAAGGGATTATAACCCACAGATAAGTTTTAAAATCCAATTAATTTTAATACTAATTGTAGTTTTTCAATGATGTTCCTTAAAAAGGTAGTTAAATATTTTTTTTTATACACTGTTCATTTGATCTTATTTGCATGCTTCACTGATGTTGCCAGCTGTCTCCTGCTATATACATAAATGCATCTATAGCTATTTAAATACATCACCTGCTTCTCAT
>VYZQ01063673.1:24982-36232 GCA_013400655.1 Mystacornis crossleyi
TTCCATTTTGATTTTTTACATTTTTCTATATCACATACAGATAAATCCTCTAATAATCATTTTTATCTTTATCTTCCGGGAATTCAAAGGGTTTCACTAGAAAAAAGAAACATCAAGGGATTATAACCCACAGATAAGTTTTAAAATCCAATTAATTTTAATACTAATTGTAGTTTTTCAATGATGTTCCTTAAAAAGGTAGTTAAATATTTTTTTTATACACTGTTCATTTGATCTTATTTGCATGCTTCACTGATGTTGCCAGCTGTCTCCTGCTATATACATAAATGCATCTATAGCTATTTAAATACATCACCTGCTTCTCATTCAAACCATGAAAACTCCAAGATTCCTTTTTATTAGATTAACCAACTAGTTTTTGGTCACTGCCCAGCACTTTTAGAACAGCCTGAGATCACACTTTTCTTTGGTCTAAATTACACCAAGACCATTGTTAATAATGTCCAACAGCACAAACTCTGTGTCATGGTCCCCCTTGCACAAATTAGTTACAACTTGTGTGAAATGTCACAATTCTTTGGAAAATAAGAATGTCATCATTCAGACTGTCAGTGCTGCTCACCCCAACTCTAAAAGCACTCACAAAACCAAACTGGTTCCTCCATCCTCCATAAACACACTGGCTTTGATGGGTCCCCAGAAACTGGGACCCCAATGTCACCTCTGTGACCAGACTCCACAGATCCCTCATCCACTTACACCACTGACTTTGTCCCGGGAAAATCAGATACTCTGGACCTCCCTTTCTCTGAGGGGAACACACCTTCTCTTCTACCAAGAAAGTCTCATGTGGCTTCTCAACGTTTTTATTTCCATTTCTATCCTCTGCACTCTCATCTCCACCTCATCAGCGGGACCTCCTCATGCCAATACCTTCCTTCCTTCAATTCAAACATTCTCCCCAGTTCACCCTTATTGCCCATATACCATTTCCTCCAATCAAAGGAATAAGAAGGAATGGGGAAAAGTGTCACTCTACTCTTGGTTCTTATTTCTAGAGCCACAGAGGCTGGGAAGAATAAAGAGAAAATCTTGAGTCTGTGCCTGCCAAAAAACCAAGGAAGCCTTTCAGCAACTTCTAAGAAGTGCTGTAACCTATATGGCTGTTCTGCCAAATTTCGAGCATCAGCTCCCAGTCCTGGATGAACTAAATAGTAATCAAATGGTAGTAAAAAAACGTTCTAATTAAGGTAAATACAGAATAATTGACTGCAAATTATTTTTCAAAACCAGATAAAAATGCAATCTTTATTCTGAGATTTTTTGGCTAAAATTCTTCCCAACACAAAATTTGCTTATCCAAAATTAAAACAACTGCAAAGCCCCCTCGTAGGAAAGGTGAAATAGCCTAAACTAGAGGTGCCATTACCTTTTGCCCTTCATGAATTCATAAATAAAATACAATTTAATAAAGCAAACACTCATTAAATGGAAAATGGATTACCTAAAGAATTTATGATTCCGTAGATTTGTTTGGAAACCGTTTCTCATCAACAGTAGTTTAATGATTCCCCTCTCCTTAAGAGAAATCAAGCCAAGACACAAGACTGAAATCTTTACAAAGTCAACCATCTCCATTTTCTGTATTTACAGCTGGTACCTGTGAAGTCCCTTTGCCAAGAAGAAAGCACAATTACGATGCTTTTTATTGTGTTTTCATCTAAATAACCAAAGAATCATCTCATTCCCACCACTCCACCTTCTGCACCTTGCATTCCCGTTTCCTTGCCGGCTGCTGCACGACCTCATTAGTCATTAATTTCCACTCTCACGACCTTCATGTAGCCAGCCAGGTGAGCAGTGGTCAGTAGGGAAACCTTACCCGGACGTGAGACACCCTGATTCTGCAGAACTGCGCTTACAGCGTGTGCTAAAATTGGAGACGGCGCATTTATCCGGTTCTTTAGAAAAAGGCTATAACAGAAATAAGTAGATGTTCTTGCACTTGTCATTGAGAAGCACTCTGCATTTATTTGGCACTTAGAACAGGAGCAGCAGCAGCAGCATTGCCCTTGGTGCTGATTTCTTACTACCCTAAAACGTCTCCTCTGAGCCAGAATCCACTGGCTGTTGCTGCTCATGCTGTGAGACACCTGCACTGGCTACTGGGCTTGTCATGACGCACAAAACCCCACCATCTTCAGCTTGACATTGTGCAAGTTATAATTATTCATCCAAATGAATATGTCAGAGCAGCAGCAGCAGACCTCTCATCAGAGCAAAAGAAAAATACATCAAAACATTATCAACCCAGCAGGAAGACAGGGACCATAAGGAAAATTACCCATTTTTAATATGGATGCCATAAAGCCATGTCTATTATTATACGGAAGGGGGAAAAAAAAAAAGAAGAAAAAAAAAAAAAACCAACAACCCCTCAAGTTTAAAATCCATGAGCCTGAAATAGGCAGCAGCACACACAGGGGGTGGGAAAGAAAAATCAATTACCTGCAATCTATTTATATTTTCTTTCATAGGAGTTTATATTCTAATGGTGCCATTGCACCAATTTAGTTGAGCCTTGTCAATTCATACTTTAGAGATGTAATATTAAAAGTTTAAGACCAATTGATACCAAAACATCATGTTTCGCTAGAGAAGAAGTATAGCATGCTCTTTTTCCCTTTTAGGAACCAAAATTTTCATGCACTTGAGTACCTGCTGAATTCTGCTACCAGTGGTGTTGCAGCATTATCTAAGCTTAACCCATATTTTATCACGGTGTGAGGCCTGCTCGCCGCAGTGATTTCCACACATTTGGAAAATAAACACAATTTACACAATTACCAAAGCCATTTGTCCCCACAAGTGTTGGGTTCATGTCACCCCCACACACAAGGTCAATTTGCAAAAGCTGCTGTACAGCTAAAGCATTTCTGTCTGCTGGTATTCGGTTCAGGATTAGAGCAGGCTCTCTGCAGCTGGAATTAGCGTCTCATGATTTCAAAGCAGGCTCTTCAGTTACACACAAACACCTTTTGTTCATGTTTTCCAATAGTCCCCAGGTAATTCTAACGGTAAAAAGATTTTAAGCATCGCTGTGTTGTATTTTTAACAGTGCATTTTTCCTTGGCTGTAGTGCCAATATCAGTATATCCACCCCCGTTTTTAACTTGTCAAAGGCTGCTCTATGTCATGTTTCCCCAGAACATTTTATTAAAACACAAGTCCATCTTTAAAATTACTAACAGTAAACACAGAGAAGCAGTCACTGTCAGGGATGTTTGAAGTGTTGTTAATTTGAGGCCACATAAATTGCAAGGCTGTAAAATTAATAAAATACTGTTGAAAAGTATGTATGAAGTTTAAGGTTATAAACAACGCTTGAAATCCCGGCCAGAGTCTAGTGACTCCAGTAGAACTTAAGGGAAAAACATTTATTTAAACTGTTCCAAACCATACCAGAGAATTAAAATCTAAAAATTACATAAATAAATACATTTTTCATTTGCAGTGATTGATTCTTGCAGTTATTCCCTCTCAGTATTAGAGTCTGAGGTGACACACAGAACCTTGAGCTCTGCAGAGAAATTACATGCCCTGCCTAAAATCATCCTGCTGCAACCTCCCAGCCAGGTTCCTTATGTAAATTTAGTATTTATTGCTGAGTAGAAACCCTTGCGAGAGTAAGAATTATCAGATGCAATCATTTATGTAAAATCTATTTTCCAGATTCAAATGAATTTAAATATCAATTATTTCCTACATGTAATTCAAATTAACTTGTATCTGAGTGGTCACATTTAAATTCATTTAAAAAAGCACACATGCTGTATTCAGGAAGAAAGGCACATGAAATAATGTGAGAGAGCCACAGAAGACAATGTGGTTCTTTATAGCAGCAATATCAGTTAAACTAAGAAATCAGAATTTCACTGAATACTTTCCTGTATTGACTATAACTGGAAAAGTTTTATTAAGTTATGAATACTCTACAGGGTAACAAATGGGGAAACTCTATAGGATAACCAACTCCTTTTTTCAATGCCCCTCAACTTTAGAGGGTGTTTCTTCTCTAGAAGACAATAATTTTTTATACATTTCACTTCATTTTCACTTTCCCACCATAACTCCTAGAGAATTTTCAGTCATGTAAACAGCTTAAAAAAACCCCAACCAGTACATACAACATGCAAGGAATATCTCATGGCAAGGAAGATATTTAAGGTACTATGATAAGGAACATGGAGTTCAGTGTTATCACATCTTCATGAGCATGTACAGAAATAAAACGCACACAAGGAGGAAAGCTGGAGTTAAAAACCAAACCCAACCCCTTGTTACCGCCCCTCCACTGCATATGATTTTTTATTTAAAAAAGCTGCCTAGTCCAGCAGTTACCTGTGGCACCCAGGAAACAGCAAATGGAACAGGAAAATCCACAAGGCAGTCTGGTGGTTCTGTAGGATACTGAGGGAGGGAAAGAAAATAGAGTTTTTCTGGTTTCTTTTTCCTTAGTGATTTAAAGTCAGACTGATACTCAGCTGCCAAATTTGATAACAAAATATGAGCACTTCAAGCATCTTGA
Organism: Mystacornis crossleyi; assembly: GCA_013400655.1. Classification (NCBI taxonomy): domain Eukaryota; kingdom Metazoa; phylum Chordata; class Aves; order Passeriformes; family Timaliidae; genus Mystacornis; species Mystacornis crossleyi. The sequence goes on from VYZQ01063673.1 coordinate 29,532, forward strand.
GAATTTGGCTCTGAGCGGAAATAGTATGTAAAACATTTTCAGGAATAGTTATGAATGTTAATTATCATTTAAAGAAGAAAGCTACATGTAAATGTTTTATATATCAGTATTTAGTAAAGGCAGGAGAATCACAATTTTCTGTGTTCAGTGGTCACAAAGGCACATTAAGGAAACCTTAAGACACAAAACATGAAATATTTTTTAAAAATTTCTCCTCAATTACCCATACTGGGTAGCAAAGTTTAAAACTAAAAAACCCTTTCATGAGTCAAGAACTAATGTTCATTAAAGCTAAACTCTTTGTTCTGATTGGCAACATTTTGTGTTTTGAAACTGAAAGTAATCCAGAGTAGAGAACTATTTAGAAAGAAATGAGTGAACATGGGCCCAAAATTAAAACAAACCCTCGTTCCAAATTAAGAGATATCAATAAGAAAAATTTTAAAAAGGCTGTATTAAAAAAAAAATGAAGCTATAAGTCCATGACACCTTAGGTTATTATAGTTACAATCAGAAGTGTATGTCAGAAATCATCCTATTATTCTTTAGGACAATTTAAGCAATTATTAAATACAGTATTTATACTGGTTTTCGGAGCATGCAGCTAACTTTATCTAGAGAAAGCATTTTCATACCCCTTGCCAGATCATTCAGATAATTACCAAAGTGTCTTAATTACTACATAACAGGAAAATCCTTGCAGTGGCCTATTTGAAGCCTTGGGGTCTGAAATGCTCCTGCATTGATCTTAATCAAAGAAACAGCATAATAAAAATAAACACACTTTTATTAAAGCAGGTTATCCAAAGAAATGCCTTCCCAAAAAATACTTCAGCCAAGTCTTTTCAAATGTAGTGGCTGTGTGTATGAAGGCAACTGAAATCCCCACGGCACCAAAACAATGTTTCACATACAAATTTTGTCTGGCAAGTTTAAATGCCAGACATGGTTTAAAAAGGACAAGCAATTGATCCTTCATCATAACAAACACTTGAAAACAAAATGAAAATAAAGAAAAAAGCAAAAGGAAAAAAGCAAAAGGAAAAAAGATGATTACTTGTTAAAACAGACAACTCTGATAATCTCATCCTTTTATGACATACATCCTTGGTTGTTAGATGGTGCTTCCTTCTGCTATGAGGAATATTCAGCTATTTTATTACTTTAAAAAAACCACACAAGTTTGTACAAGGACAGAAAATCGGAATCTCCATTCCCTCAGGACAGTGCAAAGTTAAGGCTGAACAGAACCAGCCAATGCTCAAGTGCCAGGGTTTGACCATGGCAGCTGCTTGAGGAGAATTAATATTGCACTGTAATTTTTTCTGCCTTTTTTTTTATACTTTCAAGTAGTTAAAATACTTTACTTCTGTTGTCCTAAGAGCAAGAAAACCTTAGGGCAACAGGCTGCACCTAATTTCTAGTGTCACACAAAGTACTGTATTTATCCCTTACAAACAACACAACCTGGTTCCTCTCCGTGCACATTAACTAGACCGTAATTGTACTTCCTGATGGATGTTTTCCATCAGTGTATTTAATAATGGACTGACTAGCAAATTAATTATGCACTCATTACTCTCTGCATGTAGAACAGTTTTACCCTTTTTAAAAATCCACTTGAGCAACACTCATTCCCAAACAGTATTTTTTCCCCCCCTCAAAGGTAAAGCTTGCTCGTGTTATGTAAGACTAGAAAACTCCTGGTTTCTAAAGGAATATAGGATGCCTGTGCTCCTGGTTTCTAAAGGAATATAGGATGCCTGTGAAGGTGGCATTTAATCTTACAATACTGTGCCCACTCCTCACGCTTTCAAGATTATCACTCCAGATGATGGATCACAGATAGTCCCAAACAAGAACACCCAGACACTTTGAGATCCCTTTTTCCCCTGGACTGGTTTTCTGAAGACAACAGTTATTGCCATGCAATTGTCACCACAGAGCCTGGATATTCACAGTCTCTGATGAGAGATTTATGCCTTGAAATGAGACATTCTATGAAGAAACACTGCAATTTGAGTTCAGTGATAAGCACTAGGAAGAATTAAAATTTTTCTGTTTCTGCAAATGCCATGGGTTTGATTTGCAAGTACTGTCAAAATTAGACATTTATTTAGACTAAAAAGAAATAATTTTTCTGACTGACTTTAGTTTTTCATAAATCTTTACATCTCTGACTTTAACAGTAAGACTTGTTAATAACCAACCCAACATCCTTTAATTCTTGTTCTATGCACAGTCTCTGGATGGAGTGATAATGAAGGAAAGTCTCCCAGATGGCTTTGTCTGTAATCCAGTAAAATGAGTGCAATATCAAAATGTTTTTCATGTGATGCACAGTTGCATCTTACAGACAACCATAATCCAATATTAATTTTAATCTGAAAACTCTCAAAAAAAATATTTTAACTGCCCTGTTACCTTGCAGAACACACAGCAGCAAACAAACCTACTCTCTAAAATCCTAACAAACTAGGAAAAATCGATTTAGTTCAAGGAAGCCTCAAGATATTTTGTCCCACATCAATTTACCTTTGCATTTAACTTGAGAGTGATGAGGTGCTGTCGACCGCAAGAGTCTTCAGCTTTTAACTTGACTGTGGTCAGCCCAGTGTCCACATAGGCCACTCTGGAAGAGAAAAGAAAACTCTAAGAGCCCTGCAAGAAGTGCAGTTTGAAAGGTTTGCAATACTCTGATTAGTCTGTTACAAATATTAATCAGAGGAAGTCCTATATGCCAAGCATTTCTGCTGCTCCAGATTTACTGCTGTTAATACACCAGCCTAGTGCTTAATGCAGCCATATATCTCTGGGTTATTTACAACGCGTGTCAGGGCTCACGCTGTGGTCAGTGAGCACCGTGTTTCACTTTTCCATCACTGGAACCTTTGACACGCACAGCATGTTCCTGTCAGCCTCTACTTATGTACACATTAAACTTCCTGTCAAATCTTTGATCCATTTCTGCAGTTTCTTACTCTATGAGACTTTTATGCTCTTGATTAGCTTTTCTCTTCAATGAAGTTCCTTTTATTATCAATACTATTATTGTGGGAAATTCAGTGCATAGTGGTTCATATTCTGAAATTGATTTTCTGCAGAAAATAGTACCCAAACAGGTACAAAATGGGTTATTTATGATGATTCGCCTTCATTTCCTGACAGTTTTACACCATATTCATGCACCCTAGCAAGCAGAAAGTACATACTAAATGTGAATAAGTTTTAAAACTTCTGACATAATCACTGACTCTCAGCTTAAGATGTCACTGGTTCATGCCTCCCACCACAATGAAGATGGATACAATTGTAAAATATATTGTTCTCTAAAGATGGATTCTGCTTGGTAGCTTCAACAATTGCCAAAAAGGTTCAAATTTCCCCATATATTTACCAGTAAACTGGGCACGTGGCTATTTTGGCATTTTTACTATGTCATTCCTATGTAAAGATAAAAAGCAGTCCAAGATAATTGCACGACTTATCACCCAGAGCGATGGAAAGGCCTGAGAGAGTTCAGAGAGAGCATCTGCTTGCTGGCCTAAGTAACATTTATTTTTTTAAACCATCACATACTAGAAAAGGTCACACGGTTCTCCCAAGTGAAACTGGAAACAGAGTTGTAGAGGCTTTAAGAAGAAAAAGTAGATGTACACCAAAGGGTGGCACATCCCTAGGAAGGAAGCGAAAAGAAGAAAATAAAATTATCTACATAAATGAAATAGCCTCAATATGAAGGAACTGAAAAATACAGATGGAAAAAGCATCTTAGGGGTAGTAAGAAGGGAGAGAGAGAGATTATTTCATGTTTAATGCTGATTAATGCAATATTAAAGAGACCTTCAGATTTCTGGGAGTATTTCCACAACAGCTGAAAGAAAGACAAGTCTTGATGAAAGTGTAATTAAACTGGAGTCAATTAAACTTGATATACTTAGAAAGAATTAGAGCATTCCTCCTCTAACTGGGGGGAAAAAAAATCATTACTCCTGCTTTGCTCCAACTTTACCTCAAAAGTGAATCAGAATTTTATAAAGGTGAGAAACTACTTCTATACCACACCTCCATCTACTGCTTCCCGGGCTGGGGAATTCCTAAAGCAGTGGCTAAGGCACAGCATGGATACTGCAGTGAAATATGCAGCAGTGTGCACACCAAAGCACAACTGGTGCCTGCAGCAGTGTGCTGTAAAGATCCACAGCAAAGGAAAACAGAAAAATTAAGGGGTGCTGTCAAGGTGTCTGGGATCTTAAATTACCTGTTCTGACATTCACCTTGTTTGGACCACTTCGATCTTGATTTATAAGAAAAGTATGGATTATTTTAGTTCAAATTCACACTTTTTGTATAAACACATAAGGAATTGTTTACGTAGGTGATATTTCACATCTGCAGACTTTTATTCCTCTGTAGGCTCCATCCTTTTATCACAACCAAAAAAAAACTGGAAGCAGCATAAAGATGGAAAGCCTCAGGTAAATCTCTGAAATCCAGCATGACACACAAATGACTGAGAGCACAGGTCTAGGCAGGATTCTCTGGAAATGGAGAAGGCAAGAGAAGATACTTTCTATGAAAAAAATGGGAAAATATCAAGCAGAAGAGCTTTGAGATTTGAGAGACCATGGACTTAAGAGATACTGGCAGCCTTTATGAATCCTCATGAGGGTGATAACAGTCCTACATGTGTTTTATAGGTGATAATTTACCTTCCCAGGGCACTGTCACTGAATCAACCAGCTTGATTAAGGAATAGTATTAGAATAGCCTCTGCTATAACTTTACTCCTGCAGTAGTATCTCTCCCACCCATATCCTTCAATTTTTCAGTAGGATTTGAGTGCAGTCAGCTTCCAGCGTGACTCCAAACTTGCTAGGAACGAGTAAATCTGGGGTACACAACAAGCAAGGGGTTTTCCTAAGAAAAATCCTGTTAAATAAAGCTGGAGGCTGCTCAAGGTGTGAGCAGCGATTGCTCCTCACTGCCAGCAGAACTGCCTGGGTTTGGTGCTGGAAGATCATTGCAGGACGTTCATAACTGACATGCAAATAAGCATCACCTACAACTCAAAACCAGTCTCAGTAAAGAAGCTTTCTCAGAGAGTCACTTTAGTGTTAAAAGCACTCTGAAATCAGAGGTGTGACTTGCTAATGGACTTCAAATTGCCTATCTAGATTATTCTCCTTCCAAGTCAGAGTAAACCTGATGCGATTCCCTATGTGCAGCTCAGTCCTTTGAATAACGACTGACTTCTCCAACCCTTTATCAAGATTTAGGGGTTTCATTTGCTTGGTTGGTGTTTTGGGTTTTTTTATCCATTTTGGGAGAGCAAGCATAATTGAAAATTTATTTCCCACGTGTTTAAAAAAATTAAACTAATATTCTTAGAGTTGAGCCTGTGAAATTTACATAGAGTATGGCACAATTACATATTAACAATGGCAACCACTGACAAAAACTTCAGCTGATTTCACAAGGGTGTCTTAAATCTTTAAATAAAAGTGGGCCTTCAAAGCAAACTCCCACAATGTTATTCACATGTTGTTTATCCATATAGAAATCAGGTGGAAAACTCAAAACTGTTCTTACACCTAAAGCTTCTATATTTCATTTAACAAAATACACATTTGTTAAAGTTCTGGGTTCAGAATTTTTCAAATCTCCCCTCCACTCACACATTTTTTTGGTAGATTTGCCTTTCTGTGGATTAAATATTAAAGTCCTCTAAGTAGATCCTTGTACTATAAAGAGCAGGCTCTTTAAAAATTATTATTCTAATTCTAAAAAAAGTATGAAATGCTTTTAAGAAAGCATAAAGGTACACGATAATCAACCATAATCTATAGGAATAGTCCCAGCCAGCTGTACAAAGTTGGGAAGAAGAAAACTGTAAACGTTAACATTAAATATATTTAATATACCAATAGTTTATCGGTCAAAGAAGAATTGATTTCTTAGTAGTGTATCACCTTTCAGCTCAGTTATTTGAGAAAGAAAATATCCCTTCAGTTGATACAGGCTTGTTGGGTTCTTTTAATTTAAAAGCAAAGCAAAATCAGTTTCTGAATAGGATAAATGAACAGAACAAGTACATTTGATATGTTCAACTCACAAATACAAAAGAGGAACAGATATTCTAAAGACGATGTTTGTTAAGAACCAAAATAATCATACTTATTCCAGCCCAGTGTTTCTAGATCTCTGACAAGACAGGAGTAGTATTCTGGAGGCCGTGGTATGTGCAGGTCTTGTGTGTTCTTTAAAGCAATTTCCTGTTTAAAAGAACATTAAAAACATCGTTAAGAGCAATTTCAATATTTTTGCATCTATTTAGCCATGCGATTTTTGCAATTCATTCGAAAATATTAAGCTTATGTAAAATTAACTGTACACTGCATTTGTTTTGTTATAGCCTCCAGCTAAAGCAGACAAAGAAGCTGTTTGGTAAATTACTTCAGATACTGGTAATGAAAACATCTGCAATTTAAAAAAACCCCACAGATGTTGACAACGGAGTCTTCAGATGCAAATATCAAATGTGCCTCTTTTTCAGCTAATAAATTTGAAGTCAAGCATCTTGACTGAAAGAACATTTCAAAAGAAGGTTCTATTAAGCCCACAGCTGTCTCCTGGGCTCCACTGCCACAAAAGATAACACATCTATGAAACCCCCCCATATTTTTTATATATATTATATA
>VYZQ01063673.1:37000-48228 GCA_013400655.1 Mystacornis crossleyi
AGTTATGTTGTGCTACTTGTTCTTTAAAAGTTCATTTAAGCTAAAATTATGCTTACAGAACACATAAATTTATGACATTTTGAATAAAAGTATTAATAATTAAAAATAAAATAAATTTACCTGAAAATATAATTTATAATAGGACAAATTTAACAATCATTTCTGCCCAGTTCTCCCACACCTCCTTCTGTGTTTTCACTCTCTGCACTAACTGAGGATCACTATTTTGAACGAATTAGACTTTCACTGCATTCTCATTTTCTGAGTGCCTGCGTATGTAGGCAAACAGGTTGAAATAACTGTTGTGAAATATTCCAAAACAGACATTCTTATTCAGGCCTATTCCAAGCATAGCAGAGCAGTAGTGTAATACCAGGAGGAATTTCTGCTGTTATTTTGAAGAATACTTCCCGTGTTTTATTCCTAAAGTTAAGTAGGTTGGATGAAGTATTAATCAGCAAGAATGCTTACAGAATAATGTTTTACTAATAGATAAGAACTGCCAGTTTCATGTTTATTAAAGGGTTTGCTAGTCTTCAACCCCAGACTTGAAATTAAACTTTTAAAATAAGAATAAACAGCAGCCACTGAACTGTCAGGGAAAAAAAAAAAAAGCTTTCTGCATTTATTTGTCAAATTGTCAGACAGGTGAAAGCACCTTCAGCAATCCACTGACTGTACAACCCTTGGTATGATTACAAGCCTGCTTTACCATCTGGACAATAACAGGAATTCCAAGAAAATCACTGTGAAGAGGATGGCTCTACACTGAGATCCCTTGCTGGGATTTTAAACTTTTGTAGCACTCCAACTTGCAGAGAAACAGTCACTTAAAATCCTAAAGGATATTTATGCAGACATTACATGAACAGCATATATTCAAAATCAGCTTTTCTTAAAAAAAGCCAGCCATAAATCTATGGAACAGTAACCTGTAAAAACTGAAAGTGAAACCCAAAGCTCTAAGAGCATCCCATGTCCCACACATATATTCTGCCACTCACCAAAACAGTTTTCAGCTCCACCATAAAGCTGACAAGATCTGGGCAGCTGTGCAGCCTCTGGAGGAAAGACAGGATTAGTTAATTTTCTGCAACTCGTAACTTCTGGTGGTTCACCCCAAGTGTTTTTCTGGTATTGTCAAACCAAACATAAAAAAGACCAAGTGTATACCACATGTTTAAATTCTTAAAATACAGAAGAGAACTCCCAAGAAACTTTACTGAGAATGAACCATCCCACATGACATCACTCATTTATACATTTACGGAATGGTGTCCATGAGATACAGTGTCTCAACCAACATGTGTGGCCAAGATTCCTCCTTAGAAACAAAGTATTCTAAGGCTGCCGTACCCTCACTCCAAAGCTTCCTTTGCATACTGAGATATAATTTAGATCCCAAGAATGAATTAAGTCTATCAAAAATTAATGTCAATTCTCTTCTTTGCATTATGAACAACTTGTGAAAAAGTAAATACATTTTTAAAAGAAGGAAAAATCTGTTTCTAATTGAGAGAGCAAAGAAAAATTCCAGTAAAATGTCATCAGTTATTTATTAAAAACTGTTCTAGCCCGATCTCCGAAAAAAGAATAAAGATTGAATAAAAACAAATATTTTCTAAAATCTATCCATTTCTCATTATATTTACTTGTAAATCCTGAGGCATTTAAAAATAAATCTCGGCTACAACGAAAGGAGAGTTCTTTAACCCTTTAAGAATAGGTGTATGAGCACAAGCTTTTCAGAATCATAAACTAAGATTTAGGAATATTTAACAATAATATTAAAATAAGTGGTTTTAAACTTGTATACCTGCTTTAAAATGTGCTGATATCCATGCAGGATCTTCTTCAGACGCCAGCTGCACTCCATCCTAGACAAACAGTGTTTTGTACAAATTTTAAATGCACAGTACACGATTTTTAAAAGACAGCAGAAAGCCTTCTACACACAACAGCACAACAGTTTTTCTTGGAAAAAGACAAAGAAGGAAACAATACTTCAAAACTGCTTTGAGTTCCATGTTCAAAGCTACTTAAAACTTCCAAATGTCACTATGCCGAAGCCCATTAAAAATTAAGCATTTACCTGCAAAAAGCCCCTTCTGTGCCGAAAACAACAACATAATTCTTGCGAGCGAGTGTGGCTTCATAAAATACACCAATATTTAAAAGTGATAACCCGAAAATGTCAAAGTTACCTGTAATGCAGTTTTAATTAGCCAACCTAGAATGTAATAAAGCTATGGAACACCACATCTGCTCCCAGTTTGGAGTGGGCTGGCCTAGGCAGAACTATGGAATACAAAGTTAAAGGCTCATCCACGTATGTGGATTAGCCCCTTTCACCCCACTTCCCACAGAAATAAGAGCAGAGCTTTTAAGAAAAGTTGGGTAATACAAATTAATACATAGAAACAGCAAACAGAAAATTAAATTAAAAAGCTCTCTTAACCATCAAGCACATAATTGCTTGAATTTACAGCTTTGCACTGCATTTTCTGTTTCCCAAATGGTGTCATATAAATGATCTATAAATATAAATTATATAAAAAATACAATTTTTTCCTAAGTACATTGCTTCATATATATAAATACAACCAATTAATTACAACATGTTTCAAAGTTAATTAACAACAAAATATTTTGATATGGGCAATGCTTATTGTCAGCATTTATTAACACTGATGCTGTGCAATTTTGTTGCAAGGTTAAGTTGAAACCAGTGAGAATAAATTAATAACACTGATATTGGAAAAAAAAAATTCATCTTCATATCTATTATTGCTTTTATCAAAATTAACTTTCTTACATCAGACTTAGAAATTGCTGTCATAAACTCTCCTACCTTGCATTTTTCAGTTGAAAATCCACTGGTAGCAGTATCCTGATGTGGAAGTCTCTACCCTTGAAAGGAAGTATTTAGTTAATAGAAGAGTCAGAAAATAAAAATATTAGACACTTGTGGGAATAGTTCCCCATCAGATCATCTTTTCCCTAAGAAAGAAACTTTGTCTTTTCTGTCTTTCAGGAATATTATTCAGAATCTCTTTCCTTAGGGATAAAAAGCAACATGAGTGACAGGTACAAAAAATGTTGATTTTAACTCTGCAGCTGAAATACTCTTGACCTTTAATTCACAATATTCACTAAAAACTCTTCAGTATATCGCATTTCATAAAGCAAACGCAACACCTTCCAGGAGAAAAATAAACATTATCCAAATCTGAACAAGACCAAAACACATAATTTAATCCAAGGCATGCTACTGTACATGAAAGTCTGCCTTCAACTCCAGTAAAAGTCAAAACAGACACTTATCATCAAAGTAACTACACTACACAGAACCTTGGGCACTGGTCCACAGCACATTTCAGCAGAGTTTTACAAACTGTAAAGAAAAACAGTCTCAGATACATAAAACGAATTTTTTTTCCTGTCAGTACAATCCACGTGGGGGGAGCTTCAAAATCCCACCTCCTTGTATTTTCAGTCCTTATTGAGGTCCTCCTTCTACTTTCTTATGGGATGATCAAAATAAAATTGAAATAAAGAAAGTCTGTGAAGCCCCAAAGCAAAGAGGACAGATAACTTATCTTAAAACTGTTATTCCAGACCCTGTCCCAGCTCAGCACACCTTGAAGTAGGGAGGACTGGTCCCCAGCACAAGCAAGGCATGGACATGGTGGAGTTAGTTTGGGGAGGAGCTCTGAAGGCGATGGAGAGCTCAAAGCATCTCTCATGCCAGGAGAGCCTGAGGGAGCTGGGATACTTTAGCCTAGAGAAAAGAAGGATCAGGGAAGGACTAAAAAAGGTACAGCCAGATCTGACAGGCTGAGAGGTGACAGAAATACAGGAAATATCACCTAAATGGAATGAAAAAAATCCCCATTAATAGTGAAGGGGGGGCGGTCAGAGACTGGAACAGGCCGTCTAGGAGGTTGCACGCTCTCCATGCTTGGAGATATTCACAACCTGATTGCAAATGGTCTAAAGCAACCTACTGAAGGCAGAGGACTTCCAGAGGTTTCCTTCAATCTCAATGTCAACTAGCATTTTGACAATGCTAGTGGACACAGCCCACGTCTTTCGCCTTCTACTTGGAGGAAATAAAGTCCCAGGGCATTTTTTAATTAAAATACATCCGTTCAGAGCTTTGTGTAAGTGATGTTTTAACGAGCCACAGCTGCAGCGTCAGTGATGACAAAGTTGGGTTGGGAGCATCCTCCTCACCCTGCCTCAGGCCCTGTTCTGCCCCCTGCACCGCTCTTTCCTCATCCCGAGGGACGATGCAGCCGCTTCAGCTGAAGCCTCACAAGTAAATGAAAGGGAAACACCCACCATCAGTCATTTATGTTAACTTTTACCACACGCCATGAACGCGAGCACGTTCAACCTTGCCCCAAAACCACTTCTGTCAGCACAACTAACCCAGCCCAGAAGGCAGGAGGAAGCAATTCCCTGGGCAAACCCGCGGGACGGCGGCGGGATCCCTCAGGGCAGGGAACCAGCACTCCCTAATTCACATTCCCGGTAGCTCACTCAGGAGCCCCGGCAAGGCGGGAAGCGCTTCCCCCTCAGACCCAGCCGCGGCACGGCGGGCAGCGGTCCCTCCCCAGACCCGGCAGGGCGGAAAGCGCCTCCCTCCTCCGCCTCAGAGAGAGGTCCGCCGGCCAAGCGGCGCCCGGGCCGCGGTACCTGGGCGGTGACAAAGCCCTCGTAGGCAGTGCCGTGGCGGTCCTGCGGCAGCAGCAGCGGGCAGTGCCGGAGCAGAGCGCGCCCTCCCGCCATATTCCCGCCCGGCGCCGCCGCCGTTCGAACGCGAAGCCCCGCCCCTGCCAGCGGGCGGCGCACGCGCCTGAGGGGAAGGGCGGGAGGGGCGGGCCCGTGAGGGGCGGCGCGCGACGCCGAGGCGGGCGCGCACCTGAGGAGAGGTGCCGCTGAGGGGAGCGCACCGGAGGGGAGAAGCGTGTCACTGAGGGGAGGAGCACACCGGAGAGAAGAGCACCCGAGGAGAGAACCACACCTGAGGGGGGAGTACACCTGAGAGGAGAGTACACCTGAGAGGAGGGTCGTGTCGCTCAGGGGAGCGCACCTGAGGGGTGGAGCACACGTGAGGGGGGAGAATACCTGAGGTGAGGGTTCTGTCGCTGAGGGGAGCACACCTAAGGGGGGAGCACACCTGAGGCGAGGGTTGTGTCGCTAAGGGGAACACACCTGAGGTGAGGGTTGTGTCGCTGAGGGGAGCACACCTGAGGTGAGGGTTGTGTCGCTGAGGGGAGCACACCTGAGGTGAGGATTCTGTCGCTGAGGGGAGCACACCTAAGGGGGGAGCACGCCTGAGGCGAGGGTTGTGTCGCTAAGGGGAACACACCTGAGGTGAGGGTTCTGTCGCCGAGGGGAGCACACCTGAGGCGAGGGTTGTGTCGCTGAAGGGAGTACACCTGAGGAGGGGGAAGCGCACCTGAGGGGAGGAACGCGCTTGAGGGGTGAGGTGCGTGCCACTGAGGGGAGCGCACCTATGGAGGGGAGAACACCTGAGGGGAGGAGCGCACCGCGCTGAGGGATGCGTACCCTCAGGGGAGGCGCGCGCGCGCGTCCCGAAGGCGGGAAACTCTGAGGGAGACCCCCCGCGGCTTCCAGAGCTCTTGAGGGGCAGCTTCCATAGAACCCCGAGGAGCAGTTTCCAGAATCCCAAGGAGCAGCCCTGGCTTCTCCCACAGCAAGGAGAGGGTCCCATTACTTTGAGGAGCGGCTTTTCCAGAGCCCTGAAGGAGCACGGCTTCCCTAGAGCAGAAACGGGGTTTCCTTGCTCTTTAGGACATCCTGAGGGGACTGGATCGGGTAAGGACTAGCTCTTAAGTTAGAATAACTATGAAGTAAGGCTCATAGTTTCAGCTGACTGTGTCATGGAGATTTTCTTGGCACCCGGGACAAGGAGTTACTCGATTTATACCTTCTTTTCTAGGACTCACTGTTTCCTGCCATAACACTTTTAAGGTCATAAAAGCTCTTCTGCCCTCTCACACAGGTGCTGGGATAAAACGTTCCCCTCTTTTCTGGGTGGGTTGCTGCCAGAACCTGACAGCCACAGTATGTGGGAAAACCTGAGGAGAGAAACTTAAAACTTTAAGGTTTTTTACATATGTTTCAGAAGGCATTAAAACATTGCATATCACTGAGGCTGATCATCATGCAAGCCTCAATTTCTGCCCAAATAGGCATGTTTAGGAAAGAAAATACAGCTTTTTGCCTACTTAGAGATATTTGAGAAAGAAAATAAAGTTTTGTGAAGAGCTAGGTGACTTAACACAGTCACCTAAGTGGTGTCGGGCACAAGCATCTGCACCTGTGGGACAGGAGGTGGGTTGAAAGAGAAATGAAGAAAACAGCACAAATGTTTACACCTGCAGCTAAATCCTGTTCCTTTAGCTTGGGAGAGCTGTACACGGGGATTGCATGGAAATACAAGAGTCACAAGCAGATTTATATTGTCGTAAAGGCTATTGGAAATATAAAATACAATGCACTAGGAGACAATAGGTGAAAGAGTCCCAAGATTTGATGTGTAAACTCATAGTAAGATTTTCAGGAATATGTGCTACTAAATATATATTCTCACCACTATTAAACTTCTTTTTTTTATACCTTGTAATGTCACTGGTGATTTCCAGACTTCCAGCGAACTATCAGTGTACCTGAGAGAGACAGATTCAGTTCTCTGCAACAATGTTGCTTCATTTGCCCTTTGCTGCTCCAGAAAACCTTGGACAATGCAAATTGTTACCAATGAAAGAAACATTTTCTAAATATATGCAGGAACAGGTTGTAAATACCACCGTGTTCAGCCCCTCTGTAGTTTGCCCCCCCTGGAGCTGTTCCTGTGCCTTTCACTACCCAGCATGGCTCACCACGAGCAGTTAATCCAATGCTTCATAGTAATTGTATCCCTCATGTTATCTATTAAATTAAATTTTGACCAAAACATTTGTCCTCTTGAGCTGTTTTCTCTCAGTATGCATTGCGCTAGAAATTACCTCATTTAATTGTGAAGTAGCTCTGTACTTCACCAGGTCCACTGATTATTTCTTAATTGCAGCAAGTGCAAAACTGAAGGCAGGGTTTTTTTTAATTCTTTTTTTGGCCATGTTTATCTGAATCTCTGGCATTAAAAAAATGTCAAGTCACTTTAGCCAAGTGCAGTTATGAAGTAATGTATCTAAATAAAAACACCGTAAGATCAGAAGCATAAAATATTCTACTACTGGGGCCCAGAAAACATTAATCATTATCTTACTCTGTATATACTGCACACTTTTAAACTTTGTTAAAAAAATGCAATTACTTGAAGCATCATGTCACTTTGATCTGGCACGCAGACCAGCACTTTTAAAGCAGAAAAATTAAAAAACAAGATCAGTGAGAAGTTGGACAGAGCCACTCCTCAAGGGAAAGGAGCACTGATCTGATCTTTCAGCCACAGGCCACATATACCAATTTAATTACAATTACTGTTTGCCAGAAGAATCATAATGGAGTATGTTATTAATTACTTGTCCATTCAAATATCCTATTCAGCCAGTTAAGTCATCAGTAAAATCATGACTCCAGTGGCAAAACAAGCAGTGTACAGACCAAGCACTTGAAAACATCGATTTCTGGGCTAAATTTTGTTAGTTAAGTTATCCCACAAACAGTCAGAAAGAAAGTACGTTCATCACTCAGAATGCACATGGAACCAAATTGAAATAATGTGGATTTTTTAAGAGCTAAAATAATTTTTTAAAATTTATTTAAGGATGTTACAAAAGGCAAGAAAATAACAGTGCATTGTTCTCCAGCATTAGTGTCTCCAACATAAAACAATCCATTTAAACCCATGCAAAATGGCTAATACTGTTATTGCTGTCCTTTCTCATAACGCAGTGTCGTTTCATTCATCTCGCCCCTAAGAAATGACCTTTCCTGTGCACATCCCCACCTTTTTCCACAAATCCCCTGAGTGACAGAATCTCATCCTAATCCCATTTCCATTTAGATGTCACAGGAAAGCATTGTAGACCTTGGAGGCAATAAGTAATCATAATGGAAAGATAATAATATGTTTATGAAATCTGGATTTTAGAATAGCAAATTGAAAAATTATAATAGTATTTCAAGCCACTGAAGATCAGTGTTACTAAGAGCAAAAAGCCATCGATCAAGTGTTCTCAAACTTTTCTAGTTTAGATTATTTTTTGATACAAAGCATCTCTATTTCAGCGAGCAGCACCTCTCTCCTGAGGTGATTCCTCATCTACCTAGCAGTCACACAATCTGCTGTTATAAACAGTATTTAGTATATTTTTTCCTACAAGCAACTGTTTTTCTAGTGTGGCAGTATCTTTTAAGCAGACTTAAAAACCAGAGAACAACTTCACAGGCCTCTCCAAAATGCACTATAGACCACAGTTTAAAATTTCCAGCCCTTATTAATTCTTAAAGGTAAAACAATATGTAAGAACTCATAACTAAATATATCAAAATGCAACTTTGAGTATTGTGCAGTTGTAGGTTTTTTTAATAAAGGTAAATTTGCTTCCTTGTACCTGAAAGCTACAAAGTTGTACACATAGAAAACCACTGAAACTTAACTGAGGTCCTAGGCAGAAAAAACCCTAAAAACAACACTCCAGCCTTGTCCTCGGCCAGTTAAGGAGTTCTCCTCTCTTGAGCTTCACTTTTCCACTGTTTTAAAGCACAGCTCAGACTCACCAACAGCCATTTTTGGGACTAGCTGAAGTTTTCCGTGACTAAAACAGCAGGCCACGGTTGTTACCTGGAAAGGGTTTTACTGGACTGCTGCTCCTCTGAAAGGCTCCCCGCTGCTGTCAAGGACAGCTGTGCTCTCCCCTTCCCCCTGTTCCTGGCCCTGCAGCCTCTTCTCCCTCATGCCATTCCTGTTCCCAATCAATGCCCTTGTACAATGGGACAGTTTGTTCAGTGACCAAAAGCTAATGTGGTTTTTTTTACATTCTTTTTAAGCTGGCCTGGCTTGCTGAAGCTGTGACAGAAGCACTAGAGATGACATGAAGAAAGAAAGCATCAGGATGGCACATCCACAAGCAAAACCACACTTTTGGGAAGCAAGATGTTAGATGAGACACTGGAAGAGTGCACAGGTGAGAACCACCATCCTTCCGGACCACACCTGTTAGTGGTGCAGTTTTCACAGACACTGCTTCCTCTGTTCATCCAAGCAGTTCTTGCTACAAAATACTTCTTGATGAGGTTGTGTGGAGACCCCACAGCAGCCTTCCAGTATCTGAAGGGGCCGACAAGGACTCCTCATCAGCAACTGTAGTGATAGCACAAGGGAGAATGGCTTCAAAGTGAGACAGAGGAGGTTTAGATTAGATGTTAGGAAGAAATTCTTCCCTGTGAGTGTAATGAGGCCCAGGCACAGGTTGCCCAGAGAATCTGTGGCTTCGCCACCCCTGGAATTGTTCAAGGCCAGGTTGGATACAACCTGGGATAGTGGAAGGTGTCCCTGCCCATGACAGGTTTTGGAACTAGATGGTATTTGGGTGCCTTCCAACCCAAACCATTCTGTGATCCTATTTGCATAGAGTTGTCTCACGCTCTACTTTTATTTCTGGCTATTTTAAAACATTTTTCATCATTAACAGCTCACAAACTCAGAGACTCTGGACACCTCCCTCATAACACCTCAGTACAAAGCAGTGCAGCTGTTCACAGAAGTGTCTAAGCAGAAAACACCTCTGTTCTGATGATTTTGAATGCAATTATTCTTCTGTATTTAAAGAACTTTAATATCATATCCAAACCAAGGCCAGTGATTGATCTATTAACAATATAAAATGATTAAGTAAGCATTGGCTATTTTAAAAATGTCTTGGGACTAGAGGGCTCTCAAAGCTCATGTTCATCTTTGTATATATAGGCAAAGTCTTGGCACTCTTTTTGGCAGATGACCCAGCAAAATGACTGATGTATGAACATTAATGCATTCACATAAATTAACTCTGCACATAAAATCATAGAGCCTTTAAGCCCAATTACATCTTCCCCAATTGTACAAATACTCCCTTTGCAGTCAGTGGCAGCTCAGGAAGATGAGGCCAATCCATATGTTATATTGATTCTAAAGGCACAAGAGTATGCAGTTAATCCCTTTCAAACCTTGCAGAGCACAAGCTCTTGGAGATCTTCCAAGCAGCCAGATGAAAGTTGCCTTTCAGAACCAGGGGCTGTGTGTTGTTAGAGATTCCAAAACATGCTGGGCCAAAATCTGGCCTTGCTTTTACCAGTGTAAAATGGGACTATTTCAAGAGAGATCTGTGTATGTGCACCGGTATAAAACTGATCATTGTCTTGCAAGAGAGTGTATAATGCTAACATGCTTTCCTCTTAATGCTGTGAAAAAGCAAAGCATAGATCAACAAATTAAAATGTTTTCTTCCAGCTAGAAGTTTTATTTTATTTAAAACATGTCAGACACTTTATGATAGTCTTCAGGGTCTTTCGTGCTGCTAATAGGTTTTACATGAGGATAATTCAGATACCAGAGTGATGATTGACATGTAAATCGTCTCAGGTAGGTCAAAAAATGTAGGTTAAAAATTGCAAACCCACCCACAAACCTCCGTAGACACATGGTCTGAAGCAACCAGAAGAGCTACTACAGATGAGAAACACCTTTTTGTAAAGCTAAAGGTTGAGCACCTTTAGATGCATTCACACTGCATTTTTGTCCACTAGAAGCTACCAAATCTGAGTATTTTGAACTTCTGGAGTTTCACCTGGGTGCTGGCACTGCCTGTGATGCCTTGAAATGGCTACCTGAAAACAGAGGCTAGACAAGATGAAGAGAATAAAAGCAGCTATTTATTTGAAGGGCCTTCAAAGGTACAACCTGGGCAGTCAAAGGGGTTTAGTTTACACATTTTGGGGCCTGGGACACATCATGGGTTTTTCACACTTGTGGAAGTTTGGTCCATTTGCATTTCAGGGTTAATTCTCCAATTAAAATTTCAGGTAGTTACGTAATCACCCCAAGTTTGCTCCTCCTGTCAGGGGTTTAGTTTACACATTTTGGGGCCTGGGACAACAAGGTGTCCTTGAGTTCGGGCCCAGAGAGGATTTGTTATGTCTAACCAGCATGAGAGAACAGCAGCTAACAGGCTGTATGAAGTTTCAGAGTTACACACTAGGCAGTACAGGAT
>VYZQ01063675.1:7326-26754 GCA_013400655.1 Mystacornis crossleyi
TACTGTTTTGCAAAAATTGTTTGTGTAAACAATAAACAAACAAAAAAAAGAAATTATTTTTTAAAGCCCTCTTAATTCTCCAAAATTGAGACAACTAGAAAATGTTTGCTTGCGTAGTTTGTACTTTTATCTGTCTAACCAGACGTAGAATTCTGAAGTTTTATACCAAAACAGAAAATAGCTTACAGTTGAAAAAGTTGAACATCTCATCTGCTTTCAACCTCCTTGTACATTTTATAGTGTTAACATTAAATGGCACTTGGAAGTAACTAAAAGGGAGAATCTGGAGTCTTCATACTTTCTGTGTTAGAAGCATCCTTNTGTTTATTGCTATGTATAAAAAAAATACTGTGTCCTGCCTGTGAACAATGGATGAATAAAGGCAGTATATCTAGAAAACAAAACGCAGTTGAATACAATGTAGAGGTATGCTAATCTCTCCAGTGTTTTTGAAAATTTATTCCTATTCCTTCAAGTGAGCTGAGAAAATGCTGAATCGTCATCCTGATTCATTGTGGGATTTCTGGTGACATGATTACATCTAATCATTGTATAACCCTTCTTTAGCAGAAAAATGAGAGCTCTTGTACAGATGGACTTTGCTAAAGATGAAGTGATAAGTAACATGAGATGGGGGTTTTTTTTCTAACTTGTTAGTGCATCTTCTGTTTGGGTTTCCTCTGAGTTCAGCCCTTTTATCCATTTTTCAGTTGATTCACAAAATCAACTTATTTGAATATTTCCTTATTTGAATTATTCCAGTTTTGTTTAAGAAAAGCTACATCCTATAACCTATTGACAGTTGTAATTTCTTTAGAAGAAAGTAATCTTTCTAATATATGTGAGTAGGGAACTATTAATTTTACCATACTCTCCATTTTACTGCACAGAACTTTTTTTCTGTTTAGTATACTCATATATCCGTCCTCTTTCCATATGTTGTATGTCCTTTCATTTCATGCTTCCCTTGTATCAGGTCAACTTTCATCCATTTTCCTTTCTCCCCAGGCTCAGCAACATACAAATGCATGCTTTTCTGTTAACCCAGCTGCGAGCCACATGCTGTGCACCTGTCTCAGAGGGAATACACCTCCTGAGCCTGTTCTGTACAGACAGGTGAGGGAAGAGTAGCCAGTATATTTATGGAATAAAAGGAAGAGGGTTTAACCATACGGACATTACACAAGATGTTCGTATAATAATGTGTTTGCTTGACCTTATTCTTGCTGAGCAAATACATCTGGTTTTGCTATACTTCCACAGTAAACTCAAAATGGTATTTGTGATGTTAAGCTGCTTCTGCTTTTGTTCATCTGCATCTTCAGCTTCTTACAAACTTCTGACCTGGTGACATTCTAGGTCTTACCATCTTCGGAGAAAACAGGCCCTATTTTGAGCTAGCAATAACTGATTACTTTTCTCCTTAGGGATTTTAAAAATTGTATGGAGTTCAGAAATCCAGTTTGGATGTTAATTCATTTCTGTGTACTCTCAAAATTCAAGAAAGGGCAATACCATGGTTTTCTTTTTACAGTGCCAGTATAGTGGCAGGTTGAGAAGAGCTGTGACAACAAAAGAACCACCATTTTTATTAGCACCTCTGCCACTATTAAAACTTGTTAATTAATCTACGTAAATGATACTAGTGAAGAATTTTTATATGCCATTTTACAGATAGTCAGTAGTAAAGCAGAGCTTGGAAATAAATTGTTTATTTATAGGCATAAAAAGTTAGTTTCAGAGAGAGGGTTATAACCTGATCTCTTGACTTTGAATTTATCGCTAGTTCAAACCTGGATTCTAGAAAACTTTTGCTTGTCTTTCATTGGAAAATTTGCCCTCTTAAAATCTTTTAGAGTTTTTTCCCTAGGTGTTTAACAAGTTACTGAAACTAACCATCATGGTTCCACTGAAAAATGGTGTAAACTATTATTTATTATTTTGACCTAAATTGTTTTGACGTGGGAAACAGTGTACTGTGAAGTAAGTTTAATTGCTTCAGCTTTGCCAAAAACACTGAAATATTCTTCTGGTACAGGAAATTCTTTATCAAATCAATGTGGGTTTTTTTAATATATAATTATATAGCTGTGATGGATACTTGAGTTAATTACAGAAAATATATAAATGAAGAAATCGATGAAAATTGCAAAGAGTGAAAATACTTCAGAAGCAGCAGAAGAAGATGAAATGACAATGACTTGCTACAGATCATTTGCACAGCCTTAGGGTACAAGTTAAATAACAAATCTTTTTCCCAGAGCTGATAAAGTTAGCACTGCACTGACAGTCCAGCCAAGAACAGGACAAGAGCAGCTTTTACTCCTGGGCAGAAAATGAGAGACTTTCTAATGTACAGAAAAAGGAAGTTTGGTGAATGGAGGAAGGAGTACAAAGCAGAAGGTGTGTGTTCTGAGCCTTTTTATGGCATTGAGTTTTTAAAACCCCTGTAAAATAAGGCGAGATCTTCTGTTGGCGCGTATTGCCATAATTGTTGTAATTTAGAATATCTGCACTATTTTCACTTAAACTGAGGATTTAGCACATTTTGACAGTCTCAGTGGCAAAATATGTTATAGATATTTTCTTGACAGAATTTGTACAATTTAGAGTTGGCTTGCGTGATTAATTCTTTGTGCTTGTGCCTGCCCCCTCTGTCAACCATGCTGAGGGCTCTGTTATTTAGCTTGACTCCAGTCTATTCAGTCGAGCAGTGGCTGCAGGGGGCCAGACTGCACACGTCCTTAGGGCCATACAAGTGCTATTTAGCAGGATGTACTCTGCAAAGCCAGAGGCACTCAAGGGACTACCGAAAGAGGCACTTTAGTGACATAATACTGAGAGCTTGAGCCATGTTCTGTAAATGCTCATTGTGATGAAGTGTTTGGTATTTGTTCTTATACTGTTGTATGTATATACAGTAGGTTGCTGCTGTTTGCAATAAATAATTTGCAGCTAATGTTGCTGACAGTGCTATTGATGAAGTTTGAAAATGTGTTTGATGGCTGCTGTTGTCTTAAAAACCTTTATACTTTATCGGACAACTTTCCTAACTTTCTGTATGCCACTGGAAAGGAGAATGGAATTAGTTGTTTGAGGTATACAGAATTAAGGGATGGGCATACATCCAGGGAACCTCAGAGGGAAATGTGGGCTGTGTGCCATGCACTGAACTTGCTACATATGTGCACATCTGATCTAGCACGCACACACTACACAGATGGTTAGCAATTGCACAGATCAGCTCCACAAAGCATGTTCAGATCCCACTAACTAGGGAGCCTGGAAATCCTGGTGACATGGCCAGTCTGTGATTTCTCTCCTCTTTCTTCTTCCCAATCCTGAAATTCTGTCTAAGGAAGGAGGAGGAAGAAATGAAAAAGAGGACATGCTGAGGCAGAAAGGCATACCAAGGCTCATGTTAACGTTGAACATGCTGAAAATGGTGAGGTTACCATAAAGCAATGAGCTTCAGGACCTCATCTGAGCCATAATCTACTGTGTGTATATTTTTAGTTTGCTGTTGCAATGTGAAAAGTATTCACTTCACTTAAGCTATGTCATAATAGCTTACTGTGAGTATTGAAATAAAATGCTAATTAGATGCAGTTGGAAGACAGCACATGGCAAATTACTGTAATACCACTGATGGCTGGTAACTCATATGCCTATGGTGGCATGATCAGTTTTGATCAAATACTTTCCCTTTTAATCCACTTTCTCTTTAATAATGGGTCTTTTCTAACTAAAACCTGCATCAATTTAAAGTTCAATTAACTTAACTTTTATAAGTTAGAATGCTTTTCTTAACCAATTAAACCATAATAAAAAGTAGAATATTTCCTAAATCCTTAAGGCCTCTTCATTAAAATGGAGAAAATTCTTCTTCGCAAGACTTTGGCTCATTTTAATTTCTCTAAATAAAAATATAGTTCCAAATAACTTATGTCTAAAAAATCTACTTGATACTGTTTTAAAGTATTGGTCTAATTTTAGGTAGTCTGACTATTCTCCCATTGGTAAGTAGATTTTTATGCTAATATTTTGCATTGAAAATTGTGTTGGATCAAATCAGGACTTTGAACTTTGTGAATGTGATGCCACATATGTACATTACACGAGAACTTCAGGGGGGTATTTTTTTCGTTTCTTGGTTTGTTTTTTTTTGTATTTGTGTGATGCATTTAAAAATCCATTTTTTCCATGATCTCAGGATTTCTGCAACAGGTGTAGTCTCACTGATATCCATGGCAGTCTCCTCTTTTTGACAGTACAGATTTATTAATTTTCTGAAGAGTTATACATGTGAATTATTTATGCACTTCATAATCCCAGCTATTACGTACCCAACTCTGACTGATGACCAAAATTCTCAAGCTCTACCTGAATAAAAGGCAAGGTACATGGGTAACTTATTTACTGTAAAAGGTAAGACTTTTTTATCTGCTCAAAGTTTTGATCTGATAAATCCTGCAATACAATCAGAGCACCAATTCTTATGGTGCTGTCAGTCTCTGTTAAATTATCATTCATGCTTTTCAGAAAATATAAGGATAACATCCACAAAACAGAGACCAGCCTGATCCTTTGCTCTGCACATTTACTGTTAATTTTGTTAAAATCATATTGCTTTTTATAGTCATCGGTCTTTGAATGAATTACCTAAAGGTCACCTATAGGTGTCCTAGAGAATTTCTTTAGTCCCTTTCTGAGGCAGTTTGGAAAACAGTGGTTAATTATGTTTAGATGAGAGAAAAGAAACTATTCCTTCAGGAATTGGAACTTCCTGTACATAGGGAAAAATAGCATCAGACTTGGCTTTCTCCCATATTATACTGCCAATAGAAAATATTAATTCAAGACTTAGTTTATGAATATTTAAGGACTTGTATCCTTCTTCCATTACACTCTGATTCTACTTAATTTGAGGGGTAAAACAGAGTTCCTTGATGCCATCATTACTCATATTTGGGCTTACGTTGTATTCGTGTGTTGCATAGATGTAGCCAAAAAAATTAATTTTCAGTGTTTGGACCAAACAGCTATTTTCTTCCCTCTTGTACTTGTTTTTGTAAGGTAGTCACTGAAGAATAAATCACTCTATCACAGTGAAGAGGGTGTTTATCTAGTAGAATTAATAATGCCTTGTACAGGTGTGATACCTGCTATGGTTTTGTTCTGTTTTTCAAATGCTGCCATTTCAACCACAGAAAGAGTTTGAAAATATTTCTCACTTTACCTAAAAGCATATACATTTGGATTGCATGCTTGTATGGGAATCTTTATCCCTGTCCCAGAGCACAGTGTTCATAGTTTCTCAAAAAATGTTATCTGTTCATCTTATGTTTGTCTTCTTACTTCCTTTTAAGTTTCTCTTTCACTTTAGGTGCTGCAGATATTTTTTTCCTTTAAAGTTCACAGATTTTAACCCTGATTCATTTCAGAGAATATGCTTTGCTTTGCAGATCTATGTTGCCTATGAGTCTTGACTACAAAAATTACTTTTCAGTGCAGTTAATAATGTCATCATTTATAAATTTCATAAGCAGTATGTTCTTGTGCTAATTCATTTTTTGTTTGCACATTGTTATTTGAGGTATTCTGAGTACATACATGTAAGTTCAGATGCTATATAGTGTGTATATATATATAAGACCTTGGTCAGGTTACAGCAGACCCATGCTGCCTTTTTTCTGACTAATGACTATGCTTAGTTTGGGAATGCACGGTTTAATGCTGCCTTTTTTTCATATCATATATATGATTACTACTGGTCTGTAATCTGGCAAGTAAATTATAGTTGAAAATGTTTGCATATCTTTTTGAAGCTTAACGTAAAGATTTTCCAGCTGGAAATTGAACTTTAACTTTGAAAAAGCCCTTGAACTTTAACTTTAAATATGTGATTAAAACTACCAAACAATTTAGGTTGGAAGGGATCTCTGGAGGTTATCTGGTACCACCCCCAGCTCGAAGTTATCCTAGCATCACAGTTAGAACAACATGCTCAGGACTTGCACAGTCAAATTTTGAGTATCTCCAAAGCTGAAAATTCCACTACCTTTTTGTGAACCTTTTGAGGACTGACTGATCCCAAGATGAGGAATATTTTCCTCAGGAACTTTCATTGTAGAAACTTGTGACCATTGCCTTCATGTTGTTTTTGCTCCTCTGAGAAGAGTTTGGTTCAGTCTTCTACATAACCACCTTTCATATTGTTGAAGACAGCAGCTGAACTTAGCCTTCTCTCCAAGATGAGCACACACACACTTTTCTTAGTCTCTGCCCATGTCATATGCTCAAGTTCCGTAAGTTGGTTGCCCTCCTATGGAGTTGCTCCAGTTTATTTATGTATTTCTTGCAGAGTGGAATACTCTAGAGATAGTCTCAGACTTTCCATATAGAAGTGAATAAAATAATTTCCATAACCCTGTAGGTTATATTCTATCTAGTACAGGCCAGTGTGCAGACAACCCTCATTGCCTCAAGGGTATGCCACAGACTCCTGCTCAACTTGCTGTCCACCAAGATCCCGAGTACTTTCCTGCAAAACTACATCAGCCCTCAGTCTGATGCAGGGATTTGTTTATTCCGCAGGTGTAGGACCTTGCATTCATCTTCATTTGAGGGAAGGGGAGGGGAGATGGAGAGGGAGAGAAAAGGAGGTTACAGTCAGCCAGTTAGCTAGGTTTAGCACAGTGGCTGACAAAGTGATAGCAAAGGAAGGGGCAGGAGTTGGGAACAGGCCTAATAAAATTGAGGATTAGAAGGTGTATCAAGTGACAGATTGTCACTGATACCATTTGCATCCTACTTTCTACTTCTGCGTATTCGTAATGCTTCTTGTGGAGTTATGAACATATTTCAGGTTTGTGGTTTCTTTTTTTTTTTCAAATATGTGTGCATAAGCAAACTTTTTAACAACAACAACAAATGATGTAGTTAAAGTTTGTGTTTGATAGTTACTAATTTTGGAATCAGCACCAGGTAACTTTTGATTGTCCCAGAACGCATCAGTTTGCATGGTTCTGTTTGCAGTTTCCAGATACGGCTTCATGCGACCTGAATTAAAAGAGCTTTTAGTGCCCAATTGTGAGTGAGGCAGACCATCTGTTTTAAAACACCACTTACTCCTGTGGTCCTTAAAACTCACCAGCACCTCTGTTTGGAGGCTTGGGATTTAGAGTCTTGCTCTCTGACATTCAAATCTTAGAAGGACACCCCTAGTCCCTGGAAAAAAATTCTTGTTAATAAATTGCCATGTAAGGATGAGCACCATTTCTTTCTAGTGTAGCTTCTTCTTTTTAAAAAAAAATATGGCTGCAGTTGCATGCTGAGAGGATAAGGAGGGAAGACATTCAGAGGTGAGCAATAGCTTCTGTGCATGAACTTTCACAGACAGAACTGCTCTGCTTGGTATTGAGATAATAATGAAAGTGGGATATGGGAGTGATGATCCATGAAAGCATGAAGGGTGAGGTGAATGAGCTGATGGGCCAAGCAGTATAAGAAGGGAAAGATTTCCAATGAAATTATCAGACATCAGTTATAAAAGAAGCAAAAAGACATTGTGAAATACATAGTAAATGTATTTTACTATACAATCACTGCCCATGGCTTTGATATTAAAAGCATATGTTAGAAAAAAATTTCATGGGTTCAAACAGAAATTGATCAGGTTTATGCAAGAATATCAACTGAAATGTTGAGCGTAATGGTGCTTTTGAGCACAAAGGCAGACTTTGACTTAGGATGTCCATACAACACAAGAATATGCCAGGGTAATGACCAATCTGTGTTCCGTTTTAGGTTGGCTTAATTGTGTATTAAAGTGTTTATTGACCTGGATCAAGTAGTTCCCATGCTTATAAGTGGAGTTATGGAGTTATACTGTGTCATGACTAAAGTTTTCTGAATGTTTTTCCTCTTGATATTCCTTGTAAAATTAAATAGTTTTGAGATTTGTCTATACTCAGTAATCAAAGAGTAAATATTTTAAAATAAAGGTAGTGTATGAACTGGGCAGTGTTTTAATGAAAATGTGCATAGCAATAATGTTTCTTCTGAAAGCAGAAAACTATTGATATTTCAAATAGGCAAAAAAGAAACAAAGCAAAAGAAAAATGCAAAACATGGCAGAACTTCTCAGCTTTTGGGTCTTTTTTTTTTTTTTAATTTCCTATTAAGAAATAACAAAAATACCTAGCAAAATGTAATTAGGAACTGTATTATGGGCTATATCCTAATTCAGTCTCAAAATGGCATCTTTGTCAGATAATTGCCCAGGGGTGGCAGAAGTTTCCAGGAAGACCTATGGGGAAGCTGGGGAGTGTCAGCAGTACATGCCTGTTTAGAGCAGTTAATTGGCTTGAAAAAGTAATATTCATGGTGAGATTAAAACATCTACATGTAGTTCTTGGGCTCTGTAGCTGTATCTCTCTCCTAGTTTAGGTGTCCTCAACATGTACTCATCATCTTAGTTCCTCTTAAAGCAAAACAACGTTGGAAAAACACACGATGGAGGCTGGGAGCTGCTCATCTCTCTCTGAAGTAGACATATTCTATCTGACCACCTTAATATTCTTCAGGCAGTGTTGACTGTCTTGACTAGATTTTCACTGACTATAATGGAACTTCACCTACATGTGCATGTCCTAACCTCGAAGTGAATCCTACTTTCAACTGCAGCTTTTAGAAAAAATTCATTGGCTTTTTCCTGCTATATAAGTTCCTTTGCAACCTTTTTGCTATCTTGCCTCTTTTATGCCCCATCCTTTCCTAGTCTACTATTTCTCCCTCAATTTTTTCCCATCCCCTTAGAAGGCACACTTATTGTAAGAGGTCTGTTCTCCTCAGTCCTGTCATAGAAAAAAAAAAATTGTTATAACTGTGGAACATTGTCCTGGTTTGACGGACAGATGTCTACTAAGGAAGGAAGGCGTCTCCCTCCCACCCTGGAATGGAAAATGTAACCCCCTTCCCTCCGAATTATTATAATTTTGAAATTGAGGGGCTTTCAGGCAAAGATATGAGAAATAGGAATAAATTATATATATATATAGATATAGATATAGATATAGATATATATGTACAACAAGGCAAAGCAAAACAACAATAACTAAGGCAGTAACAACCAACAGAAACCAGACCCCAGTGACAGCCATCGGGGCTGTCAGGCACTTTCCCCTTTGCTGCAGTGACGGCCACAGCCGGCAGGGGCGCTCCGGAGCGAGCTCGGGGAGCACGTGGGGATGCTGGACGTGCCCAAGCTGCTAAGGGATGGAAGAAAGGCTTCACCAGCCCCCGGGCAGCCAGTCCTGGTTCTTTGGCAGGATGCCACAGGAGCAGCAGGCTGGAACAGCAAGGATGAACACAGAAAAAAGTCCCGGGTGGCAGATGAGATGCACAGGACTCGGAAGCCGCAGCAGGAAACTCTGGGACCTCTCGGCAGGCAAGGGGTGGTGCCTGCAGTGCTATGGCGCAGCGAAACTCCAAAAGCAGCAGCGAAAGGATGGCGGAGGCAGGGCAGGGCAGAAGGACAAACAGCAGAAAACACGACCTCACAGTGACGATGAGTTCTCCCCATGGCGGCTGCAGTCTCCGCTCCCTCCAAATGCCAGGAGACCAATGGGCCCAAGCACTGCACCCAACTCCTTTTCCCAGTTCTAAATCTCGAGGCATCTCTGCCCCCCACCTGAGAAACAAACGCAACACAAAGGGGACAGCTGGGCCCCTCCCTTGCGTCTAGATCTTTTATTTCTCTTAAGTACCCAGCAATCGTGCCTTAACATGGGGAAAAATTCTTTGAGAGGAAAAGAAAAGAACACACAAAAAACCCTCCTAAACCCCCAATAAACATATAGCAGAAACAAGGTTATAATCTCAATGTTAACTCTATGAATTTTGTCACAAAACCTTCTTTGGCTATCTTTTATTTAATTAGTCATCTTCTTTAAGGTGTTTAGAACTTCACATCACAAGTTTCTGCCTGTGCATCCATCAAGTCTTTGATTAAGCTATAAACCACTACAGTAATGCAAATAAATGAAATATATGTGAGTAGGCAGAAGGACTTCTTAATGTTATATAGTTATCCTCCACTAAAGTATTAGTAACAATTTTAGGTCCAAATTCAGCAAAGAATTTAAGCGTGTTTCTATGCTGAAGCCACCACTGAGAAAAGCAAAGCATGCAATCTGACAAGATTTGTTTTTCACTTGCCTGTAAAATAGTCCCCCCTGTATGTAACACATGCCTTGGACGGATGGTAGTCTTTTCAAGAAGTAGATCCAAGATTATAGTATCTTCAAGAAACATGAAAGCCTCAAGCTTGATAAGTTTGTAAAATAATAAAGAAAACTACTTTCTGCCAAGTTTATGTATTCACTTTTAAGCTGGAAAAATTCTAAACTTTCTATAAGGGAATTTCTTTATCTCATTTTTTCTCCATTTGAGATTTTTAATTCCCTTTATGGATTCTTGTTTAGTCAAAAGTTCTTACAGTGGGGACTATCACTTAAATAGGGATAACAAAAAATAATAACTAGGAGTCACGAAAACAAGAAGCTGAAAAGACTTATTATATTGTTTAAACCTTTAGCCTGCCATTTTAGGATTGCTCCTTGCAGTATAATTTCCTGTGCTTTCTTTGGTCCGGTTCTACTTCCTTACACTACTCTCCTAAGAACACTATCACAATATTCAATGCCTTCTTGTCATTCCCCCGCTTCCGGAATTCAACTATGACAATTTTAACTTACCCTGACTTCTCATATATGTGTATGAGGTATCTCTTTTTGGTATCTTTAACTTCTCTTTTTTTAAAGTTTTGGACCTTCCACCATCCTTGAGGTTTCTGCTCTTCTTTCAGTTTGTATGTGCCTTCTATGGATTTCAGTTTTAATATTTTGTCATAAGCTGTTACTTCCATTTCCATAATTGTTTTTATTGCTTTTTTTTTTTAATTCCGAATTCTCCAGTTTGGGAATAGCTCTGTGGACTTGCTCCTCCTTCTTGCTGAAGCCAGTGGGAAAAAATGAAGGCATACTACTGCTCATAACTGTTTGCTGCAATTTTTATCCTGTATCCATAAAAATTCTTTTTTTTTCTTCAGATAACTCAAATGTATGAGCATTTTGCAGTTTCTGTATCCAATGGGACTAGAACTATTATCTATCCT
This sequence comes from Mystacornis crossleyi, assembly GCA_013400655.1. Lineage (NCBI taxonomy): Eukaryota > Metazoa > Chordata > Aves > Passeriformes > Timaliidae > Mystacornis > Mystacornis crossleyi. Next base: position 18,506 of record VYZQ01063675.1, read on the forward strand.
GCATGAACCTAGTCATCACGTAGCTCAGATATTTCTCCTAGCTGGAAGACCTTTTATTAACTTGACTATTTGACTGTCTTCCAGACCAGATAGTTTGCATTCTGCCAGTTGGAAGCATGGGCAAAATTTGCGACTCAGTGTGCCTTCATGGAAATACTTTGAGGACATGATCAGTAATTTTGAGCAGCTGAGGCCAACAACACTGATGAAAACACTACTTAGAGTCCTTTGCTAAATATCAGAAGTACTGCCGGAATCAAAGCTCCAGCGTGAATATTCCGAAGCTGTCACTCTTGAGATGCCTGCTACTTTAGATGTTTTCTCTCAAAAAGTGTTTGTATCATTCTAGATAGTAAAATGGTTTCTTCATACGTATGGTGTCAAATGGAGAATGCTCAGGGTAAGTTTTTAAATGGAGGCTCCAAGATTTTGGCTGGGAGTGGGAATTTGATCCCTGTGATTCTTTTACCCATTTGTAATGGCTTTTGACATTTCAGATCCCGTATTTGAGGAAAATGTTTGCTTGAGGGCTAACAGTAAGCAGTTACTCAATATTCTATGGGATTTCTGCACATACAGTTGCACTCATATATATGTTTTGGCTTTTTTGCTCAGTAGTTCACTGGGACCAGACACTAGACAGTTCAATACAAATACTTTATAGCTGCAAGAACAAAGAACAAAGTAGTGGAACCCACTTTAGATACTAAAGAATAGTTATGCCCACATGCCTGTAAATTACCAGTTTGGGTACAGTGTGAGCTGTATTTTGTCTCATGACAGACAAGGTCTGCTTGAAGTAAGATAAATTATTTTCCTGTGAGTCTTACCTGTATTTACATTTTGTCTGGGTGAAGCCCACTTTTTTTAGATATACTTTCCAGCATGTCCCTGTGCTGTGCTGAAGCGGTATATGCAGGATGTTCTGCTGAGTCCCACCAAAGTGATCTTTATAACCCTTTACTGGAGGGTCATAGTCAGTGGATGTAGTTGGAGGCCTCTCACTAGTGGTGTTCAGTACTGGGCCCAATATTGTTGAACATATTTATCAATGACTTGGATGAAGGGGCAGATGCCACCTCAGCAAGTTTGCTAGCAACACAAATATGTGAGGAGTGGCTGGTACACCAGAGGGCTGTGCAGCCCTTTAGAAGGACCTTGATGGGTTGGAGAGATGAGCAGAGAAGAACTGTGAAATTCAACAAAGGCAAGTGCAGGGTCCTGCCCATGGGGAGGAATAACCCCATGGACCTGTACAGGCTGGTGGCTGATCTGCTGGGAAGCAGCTCCACGGAGAAGGACCTGGGGGTCCTGGTGGGCAACAAGCTGTCCATGAGCCAGCAGTGTGTCCTTGTGGCCAAGAAGGCCAAAGGCATCATGGGGTGCATTAGGAAGAGCTTTGCCAGCAGGTCGCAGGAGGTGATCCTGTCCTTCTACTCAGCCCTGGTGAGGGACACATCTGGGGTGCTGTGTCCAGTTTTGGACTCCTCAGGACAAGAGAGACGTGGAGCACCTGGAGCAGGACCGAAGAGATGCTACAAAGATGATTAAGGGACTGGAACATGTCTTTTACAAGGAAAGGCTGAGGGAGCTGGGCCTTTCAGCCTCCACAAGAGATGACTGAGAGTGGATATGATCAATGTCTGTCAGTGTCTGAAGGGAGGATGTCAAAAGGATAGACCAGGCTCTTCTTGGTGGTCCCAAGCAATAGGACAGGAGGCAACAGGCAGAAACTGATGCACAGGAAGTACCACCTGAACATGAGGAAGAACTTCTTTACTGTGCAGGTGACTGAACACAGGAACAGATTGCCCAGAGAGGCTGTGGAGACTCCCTCCCTGGGGATATTCAAGAACTGTCTGAATGCAGTCCTGTGCGGTGTGCTCTTAGATGGCCCTGCGTGAGCAGATGACCCACTGTGGTCCCTTGCAACCTTACCTATTCTGTGATTCTCTGAATACTAACCTGCTGCTTTAACAGAAGTCACTATGCTAGGAAAATACCAGAAATTACCAGTATATTGGCAAGACTGTTATGGACTGGGAAAGACTATTTTTCAGATAGGTAGGGACTGAGCTACTGGAATGGTCAGTGTGTGCTTTGTTAGAACTTTGTTAGAACCAGCTTTGCTGGCTAATCACTGAGAAGAATTTAGCCAGACAGCCTGTGGTGCCCCATCTCATCTAGAGATTTCATAGGAGCCAGACATTAATTACCTGAGGGGTTGCTCAGCTTCAGATCAAAAAAGTAGTTACCTGGTGTATAGATATTCAGCAACTGCGCAGGCTTAGTGGCTGTCCTAATACCCCAAGCTGGTGTTTCTGCGCATGCTAAATGCCAGTGTCAGGAAAAGATAGAGAAGATGAAAGAATGTAAGGATTAGTGGCACTGTAAGGATAAGTTGCCACTGTTCATTTTCCCTGATATTAATAAATACAGCATGAGCCAAGCAGTAGCTTGGCTAATAGCTTCATTGCATGGAAATCTGCTTTTTTCCCCCCTAAAAACAATATAAAAAAGCATTTTAGCATTTAGGTTATAGTTCAGACTCTAATTTCATATTCCAGGACAATAGGTAACCTGTATGCTTTAACTTTTGCCTATGATGCTATGTTTATCAGTCTGGTAAACAGCCTACTGCTAGGCTGGGCAAGATACCTTGTAGCTCTTGAAAGCGTACTTATTTTAACAGACAGCAATTACAGTACTCAGTCTGAACTTTCTGTCCAGTAGAAAAGGGGTTAAAATTTAATAGAGGTTGGGCAGGAGGGAGGGAAAAAAAATCCAGGCAGAATGTCTCCACACAGAGAAACCAAGAACAGTTAATTTGTGCTCCAAACTGCTAAGGACAGCAGAAAAAAGCAACTAGTATAAATAATTAAAGCAGAGATTAGAAAAATATTTGGGGAGGGGGTACTGTAGTGGTGTAATTGCTGATGTTAAGGAGAGGTGGACTTCTGTACTTCCCTTTTGTTCTAAGGTTTCCTACAGCCCTTTACTTAGTAACCTGCCCTATGCCATAATTTTTAGAGTTTAAACTATGTTTTTTTTTAAATCTTGCATAAGAAAGAACTCTTGAACATAGGCTGGGATATGACTTTGTCATGCAATATGGCTTTATGATTCATTCATTTTCCCAGACTTTATTTCTCCAGAGCAGGTCCTGGGTTGACATTCTGAGACCTGCAGAAAATCCACAGGGCTGAGTGGAAGGAATATAAATGCTTCACTGGAGCCAGACTTCGGCTGGGGCAGTGGCTGTCGATACACTGAAGTTGAAATACATAGACAGGGAGGTGGGGGAGGTGTTTTGTGGTGTCCCAGATCCTGGGAATACCTTATTTTGAGAGTGGAGAATTAGGATTTTTTATATGTTCACTAACAGGGTTGTTTCTTGTTTCAGAGATGAACAGCTACAAAATCAGAAACCAAGCCTGGGGTTTATTGTTTAACAGGGGAAAAGCCCAAACATGTTTTAGTAACAAGGGGTGGCTTCACATATAAATACCTATATAAAAATGCTTGAAGACCATAGAAAATTAAACTGGAGACTAAGATTCAACAAATTAAATATTCTTCTACTGAAGAAAGGGGAAGCAAGTGATTTACATCAAAATGTTAGAAATTATCCACTGAACATTTAACAGAGCCCTTAAAAATAAAACTTTGATTAAAATACTCTTCAGAGCTCAGAAATACTTGCAAACACATCAAAGGATACAAGAGCTCTAGTAATCCATCTGTTAAACTGCTGTGATTTTTTGTGTCTGTTTTCCTATGTTCGTATTCTTATCTTTCACAATATGAAAGGGCAACCTTATAAAAACATCCTGGATGAATTGTGGGGTTCTGTGCCCCGTCAGTTTCTGTGGTAATCTGGGGGTGTCCTCTGGTACCTGCACATACCCTGAGCTGAGCTCTCGCTCGCACACTGCAGCCAGCCTTTGCGGCGAGCCCAGCCTGGTGCTCTTGGAGACAGGGAGATGCAAGGTACCATTTTTTTTTTTAGCAGACTGTAAATGATTCCTATTCTTTGCTCCACAGAACATCCGATGTGGTGCCCAATCGGCTGAGAAAGCTGCACGGACGTCAGAGTGTGTGTGCGTGTGTGTGTGTGTGTGTGTGTGTGTGTATGTCTGTGTGTGCCTGCACAGCCAACTGCAGCTGGAACCTCCATTAGAGCAGCCCTATTGATTTCTGGTTCACACTGCAGTAACAGGGCTAGAGTGCAGGGCGGGGGGAGAAGGCGGGGGGGGGAGCAAACCAGGGGAGGTACAGCCCCANGGTGGGGGGTGGTATGGTATGTGTGAAAATGGTGTGTCTGGTAGTGGCTGAGCTTTCCTCTTCATCTGAGGTTTCTTTCTCAGCTAATATCTGGGAATAATTTATAGCTGCATGTTAATATGTTTTCTTGGTATTTCAGCACATCTGTGAAGAAAATCCTTGCAAAGCAAGTGTGTCTTTTCACAATCACTGCATGTCAGTCTGGCAAACTCTAGCTGTGAGCAGTATGCAGCAAAGGGGGGGAAAGCCCCCAGCACCGTTATCTTTTTAGGGGGTGGGGGAAGGGGCGACGGTAATACCTTTAAAAACCTGAAAGGCGGTAAGCCATTATTAGCAAAAGCTATATTGAGCATGCTTGCCAGACAGGCAGTGCAGCGCAGCTCAGCTCTAGTTCCGCCCAGACATGTGCCTTGCCATTTTCATTTTAATCAGTCTGCTCAGGATGGCTGCTGATTCATTTTGCGGGATGGCCCCCTGGGAGCCAAGGTGAAAGCCTGAGGCGAGCTGCTATTGCATCAATGCAGCACTCCACATCAGACACAGGGAACGGAGGCAAGGCTTCGGCAGCAGATCTAGTTCAAAATACCAGCCTCACTATTAAAAAAACAAACTAGCACTCCCCTTGAAAAAACCCCAAAAAACAACAACAACAACAAAACCCCAAAACCACCAAAAAACCAAAAACCCTCCGTGGGAGTAATAATAATATATATATTTTAAAAAATGTATAAATCCAACACCCCCGTCCCAGAATCATTAAATAAAACACAATTATTGAAGAAAAATCTCTTCTGCTCCTTCCTTCTCCTTGTACCCTGGATGCTCTGGAGCTACAATTTCTTTTCACAGTGCCTTGTTTAAAAAGAAAAAGGATGCTCTCTATTTCTCTATTTACCTGATAACTAGCGGGGGGTGGGATACCTGATTTAGCTGGAGACTTTGATTTGTGGGATTGACAACCTTATTATGCAGTGAGCTTATTATTGATATTATTCTGCTCTCGGTTGCCATGACCACCTTGTGAGAGACATTCAATTTTCTCTCTTCCATCATCATTATCTATGAGGCCATCTGTTGTGGAAAATGAATTCAGCCTCATTTGCATGACTGATAAGCAAATTTTTTTTATCTATTTAACAGAAGGTCATATGCCGGGGATTTGGAGCTGGTGAAAAAAAAAAAAAAGTGGAGGAAAAAAAAAAAAGGCATCTCGAGAGGATGAGTGGGAGTGCGTGCATTAGAGGATGTATGTGGAAGTAAAACAGATCCCTCAGGCCTGCTAGCCTATCCTACTGCATTTGTCATTCCTGCCAGGGCGACATTTTTTCCCCCTAAGCTTCTGCACACTAAAGAGAGTGAGAGCTTTTTCCCTGCAGTCTTCTTGAAGCCCCCCTGGTTTTTTTACTCAGTGTTGGTGGGTGTATTTTAATATATATATATATATTTTTTTAATTCCCTGGAACATGGGGTATCTTTTCAGTGTTCAGTGAAGAAAAAAGCAGCCTTTTCTGGGTCTCTGTGGTATGCTTCTTACTCCTCATCCTTTCAAAGTTGTAGTAAGCCAGGGCGTTTCTTAACCATGCTGAAATGTCTTGCTTATGTTTAACTTGTAAATGGTTAACAGTGCAGGTGTGGGCTGTGTTTTGTGCAGGGTGGGGGCTGATTCTTGCAGCTAACTGGGAAGATTATTGTGATTTTTGCAGTCATTCTGTAGCTTGTACTTAAATGTCCATTGTTTGCTCTTTTCAAGTTCTTCTGGCAATACTGCTATGCAGCTGAAATTGCATTGGGCTGTAGAATAGCTGATAAAAAAATCCTAAAGAATGTGTTTACTATATGACCGCATAATGTTGCATGCATTAAGCATGTTGTTGTTTATATAAACTTGCTGCATGTGGACAGTACTTGTTTGATATGGAGAACCCGAGACAGAAACTTCACAGATTGGAATGCTCAATGACAGCTGAATGCAATTAAATAAAAGATGATAAGATACTATATTTTGCACTAAAATGATTTTTGAGAACAATGGATTTGTATTTTTAAGGGGAACACTTGTATAAGAGTAGCATAAGAAAGAACACTATCTTAAATGTTTCGTATCTGTAATATATTTTCTTTAAAGAGAAGAAAATAAGTAAATAAGGAGTGGTTAATTCAGTTAACTCTCTGAAGACATCATAGTATATATTTCAATTTTAAAATAGTTCTGATAAGTAGTCCATGTACATTTAGTGCAGATTTGTTAATCCTATTAATTTAGTGCTAAAATGTAGTCAAAAAATATAAAAGAAAACAACTTACATCAGTAAAAAAGAAACTACCTAGTGTCTTATAGAAGAGGTGTTACACAGGTTTGTTTCTTTTAATTGTCACTAACAAAGATTAAACTCAATGGAACAGAAGCATGCCATTTTCTTCTGAGTTCTGAACAACGTGCACAGCCTCATCTAGGCAGAGGAGGTTTTTTTAAACCTTTATTTGTTTTCTGAAGAAGTAATGTGTGGATAAAAATAGGCTTTTTACATGAAAAATGTTTTACCTGGTTGATGATACTCCTTTAAAGGTAGAAAAGGAGAAATGCAGCATTTTCTTTCTTGCAAATAAATACCTCTGGATTTTATTTGTAATCTATGGGGAATATTTTTTTTATATTTCACACTTGCAGTGGAGAAACGGTCATGGGTGCTGAATTTCAGGTGGCAAGAAGTTTCACTTTTATTGAGGTCAGCTAGAGATGAGATCTGTGACTTGTCTACATTAAGCAACTTACCCTAAATTACTTGATTAAAATCCCTATTTTTATGGGGTTTTTTTTTTGGTTTTGTTTAAGAAGACACTCTGCAACAGATCTAGCATTAATTTGGTGTGATAATCTACCGCTGATAATTGTTCAAAGGGTACTCTTTTTTCCTATCTCTCTGATTTCAGAAAGAGTATCTTTTATGTGCATTTTAAAAAAGGAATAAGATTTAATGCTTTTTTGGAATCCGCCATATTTATCATACCTATTGGAATCTGTGGTGAAAGTTAGCTCACAGAACTAGTTTCACACTCAGAGCTCAGCCCAGTGCAGCTCTGGCAGCTGCAGGGAGTGGAGGGTGTCTGAAACCGTGCTAGTTTCCTCAATGGACTTCAGCTGGAAGTAATGGGATACTGTGCATTAGCAGGCTGTCTTGTAGCACGCAAAGGCTGAGGTCTCCGTCTTATCCCCACCTCCCCCCTCCACTTGAATTGTCAGCATTTTCCAAAGGCTGGTGAATAAAACCTGCTAAACTTCGGGAAAAGCCTAACAGATAACGCAGTCAATTCCCTTCCCCTGCCCCCCAAAAGTTAATTACCGAGCTTGGTTGGATTCCTCCCCGCCACCCTGACATTTGACTGCTGCTAATTCACTGATTAATCTCATTAATGTGATTATAGCAGGATTTGGAGTTTGCTGCCATTGTTCTGCAGACAGCGCTATTCAGCCCCAGCCCTCGCCGCCCCCCTGGGCGCGCCGGTGCGGTTCCTTCAGCACCGGGAGCTGTCCGGCTCACCGGGAGCTGTCCGCACCGGGAGCTGTCTGCCCTCACCGGCCCCGTGCCCAGCGGCTGCTCCCGGAGGTAAAGGCAGCAGAGGCTTCATGCCTTCTAATTAGGTGGCGGGAAGATGGCTGTGGTAAAGCGCCAGTCTCTTAATTTAAATGCATTTAAATTCTTCCTCTCTTCCAAGAGCTGTCTTCGCCTGCATTCTGTTTTGTGGGATTGATCCATGGGGCAGTGGAGTTTAAACAGCACTTCCTTGCAGCGGTGCAATTTAACTCTCAGAAGGTGAGGGACATTACAGGTATTGTCACACTTAGACAGACTTTTTTAGTCCTGGTAAAGAGTTCTTTGTTGAGCTAAATATTTTCATTTATCTGTTTGGGTTTCTCTCTTTTTTTTTTTTTTTTTTTTTTTTTTTTTTTTTTTTTTTTTTTTTTT